>JACEGR010005521.1:0-72003 GCA_014170235.1 Listronotus bonariensis
AAGCCGCGCAACCCGATTTTAACGATTTTTGGCGGAAACGTTTCGTTCTCGAGATATTCATCATCAAAGTTCAAATTTGAATTAAGCTTATTTTCACTATACTGCCCTGCTAAGCTTAAAGGTGGTATCTCCACTTTGGGTCAAAATTGAGTTAGACCCAAAAGATGAAAGGGTATTTAAAATTACACCTTCTGCCATACCTTAAAAGTGGTAAAACCTATAAGCAAACTGAAAAATGGCCTATGAAAATTGTGGTATATCCAAAAAAGGCATCTATTGTTATCTTAAAGGTGGCATGAACAATTTTCCTAACTATAAAGTGGTATTTACAAAATAATTTAAATATACCACTTCTAAGCTAGGCTTCATATCCATTTTTAAACACATTTTCAAAACGATAATGTGGTAAATACATAAATTCCGGTTGTTACCACGTTTAAGCTTTGTTACACCAACATAGAGGTGTCTTGGAGGTATCCCATTATCGCCGGGAGCATGCCCCCAACAAACGATATCTGCCGAGTGACATAACCATTCAAGCTATGTATACAGATTTTAAGGAAAAACATAATGTTGGTTGCTCATATGAAATATATCGAAGTATAGTCTCAAAAGAAATGAATATATCTTTCACCAGGCTTGGTCATGAGCAATGCGAAGCATGCGAAACTTTTAATTTACATCATGCAGATCATAATAAGGAAAATTTAAGTTTGGAGTGTGATAAATGCATTTTGTGGCAAACACATATGAAAAAAGCAACAGAAGCCCGAGCTGCTTATAGGAGGGATACGGAGGGTACTGATGAAACAACTGTATACTTTTCTGGTGATTTACAAAAGGTTATTATGTTACCAAGGCTCGAAATGTTTAAGAGAGTAATTTTTTGTCCAAGAATAATAGCCTTTAATGAAAGTTTCGTACCCTTAGGCGAAAAGCAGAAGCATTTAACCCCAGTTGCTATAGTTTGGCACGAGGGATTAGCAGGAAGACAAAAAGATGATATAATAAGTGCATATTACTCATTTTTTTAGAAATGCGTGACTTTGAGAATGTAATTTTATGGGTCGATAATTGCTCCTCGCAAAATAAAAATTGGAGTCTATTTTCTTTTCTCTTATTTATGGTTAATTCTTTAGAAACAGCAACCAAACAGATTGTAATTAAATACTTTGAATCTGGGCATACGTTCATGTCTGCGGACACTTTCCATCACCAAGTGGAACTTTCTATGCGTAAAAATCCAAAATTGTATGATTTTCAAGATTTTGTTAATGTTGTTCGGAACGCAAATAATAAAAAGGTTAATGTTGTTACGGCAACTAATTTTTACGAATGGCCAGACTGCTCATCCACTTATAAACTAAAAAAATACAGCCTCGAATCTACTTAAAAGTAATCGTTCAAATTCGAGCAAAACGAGGCGAAAAAGTGTTAACTTATAAAACAAGTTTTTCCAATGACAGCGAAGAGAAAGAGTTAAACTTTTTAAAAAGTGAATATTTTAAAAATGGAGTTTCATTTCCTTTTAACAAAAAACCAATGCGTGGAATAACTGAAGAACGAAAAAACAATATTATTCAAAATTTATCTTCGATAATTCCAGAACATCGTTTAGTGTTCTGGAAAACTCTACCAGTTAACAACGAAGCACATAATGTTTACGATTAAACACTAATTAAAATAATACTTGCTTTTTTAACTTGAATTTTAACGTTTTTATTTGCGATCAATTTACATCGATGTTCCAATTTTTTCACCACCAATAGAGAGAGAGTTCTGTCTCTTTTTATGCTAACGTGGCGCGTCACAGTTACTCGGAAACTTCCGAACTATGCCGACAGCCTAAAGTCTTACGAGGGAGACACAGAAAATATATATAGGTCCGTCTTACGAGGGCCATCCGGAAAGTATATATGTCCGAACACATAATCTAATTACAGAAATAGATGACTGAAACAATTATTCTGTTTTCCTATATTTAAAATATATCCAAAATTTAGATTACTCTCACTTATTTTTTGTATTTCCGAAAGTTTAAAACCGTATTTAGTATAAGATTTTCTACAATTTGTTCTAATTTATGTTGTAAGTAATATATTATTTTTAAAATCCCAATATATTTTATAACTTCTTTTTGTACCATAACAGATTTATACCCGTTTCCACCAACATTTTATTGGTTCCCTACCGCTAGATAAAGAGTAACTAACGGTAACCTAATGTAAGTTATTCTCTACCTAGAGTTAGGGAATTCCCAAAAAGTGGGTGGAAACGGGCATTAGTCAGGCAACAAGGACAGAAACGTCACATGAATACTGATCTTAAAAGTGGTATCAGCCATATTTTTGGTCTGATAGTAGTACCACTTAAATAAATACCTTAGTAATTTAAGTTATGCATTTTCTGAAGAGTACCATGCAACACTAAAATTACTAAATGGTTTTAAATAGTTGGAAATTTAGATTAACTTCAAAAGCGATTTTCTCAATTTTAACATTTCTTGCGATACCACCTTTAAGCTTAGCGCGGCAGTATATTCCCCTTCTTTTTGCACACAATTCTTAATTTAAAGCTAAAGTGTCACACAATATTTGATTTTCACCTTTTAAAACCCCGTTTTTCTACGTTTTTACATTATTTTCCTTGAACTCTAAGACAGACAAATAACCAGTTTAAAAAGTATTAATAGTGATAAAAATTACTTAAGTTGGTACCATAAGGCAAACTATTATTAACTTCACAAAAAAATTCAACCCTCCCATATTAATTGTTTTCGGTGGTAGGTATATGAAATATCTTAAAAATTATGAATTTTTCTTAAGAGAAAAGTACACTTATTTTTGTCAATATCGAAAATTTGTGGAAAAAAAGATTTTTTTCTGCAATACCGAGCATTTTTGAGCTTCCTTTACAAAAGTATTTTATTTCAAAATAAGTAAGTATCCAGTATTGTGGAAACTTAAATTTTCATTGTTAATTAAAACCTACAATCTTATTTGCTTCCTCATACGTAAAAAACAAGTATGTAGATATCGAATAAAATGGACTAAGTACAGTGGCCTATGGAAACTGAAATCCTACTACGCTTTTCTCAGTATAAGTAGTATTACCTTATACACTATAATAATAAATAGGATCAAAATAAATCCATAATTTATTTGGTTGGTAAGTTTAAGCGTGCTGTTTTCATATATTTCTTAAAATTATACACTTCTTTTACATTTTACAACCATTCTTTATGCTAAATATGTAATTTCACAATAAAAGTTTAGTTTTCAAGAAATAATTCTATTTAGATTTTCATATTTAGTTCTTATTTTCCTAAAATTTATATACATTTTTCCACATTAACCTTGGTATTCCAATCTAAGAAAAAATAGACTTCTACCAAATAGATTATAGACCATTAGCACTAAATTACCAATATTTAGTCATTAAATTATTAATAAATTTCAGTATTAACCACATTTCACACTTTTTATTAATGTTTTATGTATATTTACTCAATAAATTAATGTTTTTGAATATACCGCCGATTTTCACATTGGAGTGCGTATGCGCATGCCCTGCCATCCCGCAGACCCTATCTTCAAATTGTGCCACTTTTCGAAACGGCGATTGATCCTCTATCCTTGTCTATTCTCTTTGCGGTAAATACAATCCCTTATGTTAGCTGTTTATACATGCTTGACGGGTATTAGGTCCAAGAAAAAGGTAGACGACCCTATTGTGGCGGTATTCATGTCACATTTTTTTAATTACACTCGGTATATTAGGACAGGATATGGTTTGCCAATCCCCAGAAATTTGTTTATTAATACCTTTTAATTTATAAAAAATATGTTTCGTTAGAAAAAAGGTGAGGGGTCCATTTATATAGCCGGATCTTGTACTATTAGTAAGCTGCTTGTTTAAAAGTCTTCATTATAAAAGTCCATCGTAGTTTACATGTTAATTACTAATTTGTCTAGGTTTCCACAAAGGGCGTTGGACGAGGCGTTTGACTAATGTCTTTTTAACCAGTCCATTACTACTCTTCTGACTCATTTTATTTTGTAACATTCTTCGGTTAATCGGGTTAACGTAGGATTTTAAAAATATTTATGTAAGCCCAGTAAGTATCCTATTAACTAATAAAGTGTTGCAAACACGTTATTTAGGCGTTTTGTTATTGTAATATTTTTCCATTATCGGCATTACAGCAATTGTCTTTTTAACTAGTCCATTACAATTCTTGACTTACTTCATTTTGTGATGTTCTTAAGTTAATGTAAAGGTACGTATCCATCAAAGCAACAACGAGGAACTTTTTGTTTGGGTTGGATGTTTCCAAAAAAGTTATATAAAGGTACGTATCCACAAAAGAAACCATGAGGACTTTTTTTTGTTTATGTTGCATGTTTCCAAAATGTTCCATAATGTTCCAAGTTGTTTTTTTTGTTGTAGCAACAAAATAAAACTATTTCGGTATGTTTCGTGTTTCCATTTCAAGTGGGTAAGATCAAAGTCGAAACAAGTATTACGCAAGCAGTCTCAGAATTGGGCAGAATACTGAAAATCGGTATTCGAATACGAATACCGGAAAAAAAGTATTCGAATACATGAATACCCGGAATCGGTATTCGAATACTGGAACCGAAAAAGTTGGAATAGTACTAAACAAAACCTATGACAAAAATGATAAAATTGAAGAGCAAAAAAACAAAATTGAAGAGCAAACAAAAAAGGTCCTAACCTCCTTTTTTATCAACTTTCCTTCCCATTTGGTATTCAAGTCATGGAAATTTTAGTATTCGGATACTACGTACACTTTTCGGTATTCGAACACTCGCAACGCCGGTATTCGAATACTCAAAAAAATATTCGTCGAATACTTCTATAGTATTCGAATACAGAATACCGAATACTGAGCACAATAGTATTCTACCGAATACCAAACACACAAATGTATTCGAATACTGGCAAAAGTATTCTGAACACTATTCAGAATACTGAGTATTCGAATACGACCCAACTCTGAGTAGTCTACTAGGAACCTGCTGAGGATGCCAACCACTGGCGCTGGCGAAACGTCATGGAAGAGAGCCCAAAAACTTAAGTTTAGCAAAAAACTTTCTTATTGTTTCTTAATTGGATACGTACTTTATTGTTTCAAAAGTTGATCATTGTTGTTGTAGCAACAAAATAAAAATGTTTTTGTGTGTTTCGTGTTTCCATTCCAAGAGGGTAAGATCAAAGGAAAAGTCGAAACAATTTGGAACAAATTTAGTTGTTGCTGCGGTGGAGACATTCAATTATCAAAGTTTTATAAAGTGCAGGCTTTACCGACAATGTGAAACATAAACAACTATAAAGAAAACTAAAAATATTTTTGATTTTAGTAGCTTTAGTGGCAAAAATTTAAACCTGTTGACGTTCCACAATTTTAGAACAAAAGCGACATTTAGTAACAAACAAGTTCCTCATTGTTGCTTTGGTGGATACGCACCTTAAGATTTTAAAATGTTTATGTTAGTTCACAAAGTCTACCAAGCAACGAAAGATTGAAGAAATGTTACTTTAACGTTTTATGGTAGCAATGTAATATGTTTTCAAATGTATCATCCTCATTGGAGCAACATTGTACTAACGGCAAAATGTCCCCCTAGAAAGCAGTACAACAATACTTCAATAACATTTATGTAGCACAATCACAAAAAACATGTTCCATAATGTTCCAATAAGCTAATAAGTCGAAACAAGTTGAAAGAAATTCAGTTGTTGCTGTGATGGAGATATTTAATAATTAAAGCTAAAAACTAAAACTGTTACTGATTTTACTTGCTTTAGTGAAGACAAAAAGTTGAAACCTGTTGGCATTTGTTTCGCAATTTTGGAACATATAGCAACATTAAGTAACAAAAAACTTTCTCATTTTTTTTTGCATGTATACAATGTTGCAAAAAACTTTCCCTTTGTTTTAAAATACAACAAAGACAACTTGCGATAAAAGGCTAATTAGAAATGGTTTTTAATTTTTGCCTATCTAGGTAAAACTTTATACTATAAAAAAATGGATACCAAAAAAATCACTTTGTTAAGCTGAAACCCATGCTGGGTGTCCCATTTTGGAATTTCACTTACCTATTTATAAAAATTAAACCATTCGCTTTTCGCAAACCTAAGCTATTTTTCTGTGAAACAAAAGATGTTTCAAAGATGCCCTGGTTCTCTTAATTTCCGAGATACAGGTTATATTAAAGATATTACAATTTTAGGTACCCGTTGTCTCTCACATAACTGACAACTTACCAAAAACGTAAAGACGCATTTTTACCAAAGAGAATGGACAAGGGGAGAGAAACAGTTGATTTACCCCCACCAATTAAAAAATGGCACAAACCTGCGACTTGTGATTGTGTTCAGCGACCGAAAGAGCTCGTCAAAGTTTTATTTTATTCTTGCATAAAGTTGTTAAAAAGCACGTGCTTGGTTAAAAGTATGGATTTATTTATAATTTTTTTGTTTCAGTACGCACTTTTTACGTAACATGTTTGTGTCTGAATCAATACTATCAGCCAAATATCTTGCGAACTTTAACCGGTTTGATGGTTAACTTAACACAACGGGATTACTCGTCATGCGCATGAGAGGTTCTTTTTCAGCTTGCTATTGGCTGTTATAAATGTCAAAACTCTCGACTTTCAATATGTTCAATATGGCTGATGTTTTATGATTGTTGTGGCTGTTTATTTGTTTTGTGTTTTATTCGGTTTAATTTTACGTGTGACCTGTGTTATAAATATAAATTATTGAAACATTTGTGTAAATTTATTGGTTTTTAAATAAATTATTTTTAAATTATTTACGTTGTTTTTTTTATGAATTAAAACAAATTAACACTTTATGTAAGATTTATTTTTTTAACAAAATATATACATTAATATTTTACATAAATACGTAAAATATATTTAAAGAATATCTTGCTGGAGGTAAAAACACAATGACAATACTTTGGAAGTTATTTCTTGTTTGTTTATTGGCACCCGGTATGTATGAAATAATGTGTTTACGCATTTTTAAATAGGTGAACAACGCACTTCACTTATTAAAAATCCGTAAACACATTATTGCATATGGTAGGGTGCAGGGCCCTACCCAGAATATGATTTGAGGGGCGGGGGCAAAAGCCAAAGACATATGCACAAAGTATACCCCCTGCGGACTTTCTGTGCCAGTTCTAAATAACAACCCATTAAACGGATCTTTTTTGTGGCCCCTGGAGGAGTGAGCAATTGCCCAGCCCCTTGACCCCCTCAGTACTCGATTCTGCAGGGGTGGCCAACTTGTTTAGACCCAACGACACCCAGTGCTGTCTACCAACTTCGGCGACTGAAAAATGATACAAGATGACAAGATAATGTGTGCAGCAGTTGATAATACCGTTTTACGTATTGATATTTTTTGCCTTGCCATGATCGACTGGACTAATAGTCGCGATCGACCGGTTGGCCACCCCTAACATATAGCATCGGATGAATCACTATTTCGTTATTTCCGAAAAAAGAAATAAAAAATTGTTGTGTAGAAAGATTACATGCTAACTTCGGGAAAGCCTAGATATAATATCATAAACCGTACTGCAAAAGCAGTATGTTAAAAAAACCCATTAAGCAAGCCCATTTTTTCATCCTAATCTTAATTAGGGCATCTTACTAAATGTTAAATAATATTTACCCATAAGAATCTAGAGCCATATATTGCACATTGCTATAATTTACAACCATTTGACTATGTCAACTTAAATGTTTTTACAGTAGTAACTCGAGGTTTTATATGCCTCTTATGCAAATATTAAAGCTTCTTATGATGTCTTTAAAAACGCATAAAGATTTCACTTACAATTAATTAGAACAAACATAATTTTAATAAGTATAACATTGTATTGGTTAGAATAAATACACAAATAAATTAATTATAGGAGATATACACAGAAGCTCAAAGTAATTTCAAAAGAAAAATGTAATTTGTTTAAGTTTGATTCTATTTTTAAATCAACATAAAAGAAATTATATTTTTAAAAAAGTATATGTTTGAGACTTTTTACGTGTGACCTGTGTTATAAATATAAATTATTGGAACAACATTTGTGTAAATTTATTGGTTTTTTAAATAAATTATTTTTTAAATTATTTACGTTGTTTTTTTTGAATAAAAACAAAATAACACTTTATGTAAGATTTATTTTTTTTTAACAAAATATTATATACATTAATATTTTATATAAATACGTAAAATATATTTAATAAATATCTTGCTGGAGGTAAAAACACAATGAACCAATAGAGGATTTCTGTGTGCATCACTTCATATTTAAAAAATTCCTTGAACTTTAAGACAGACAACTGACCAGTTTAAAAAGTATTAATAGTAATAAAAATTATACCAAAGCGAAAAAATAAAAGGCCTAAACACTAAATAACTGACCCAGTTGAGGTACAAACCAAGATTAGAGTGTGTCTACTTAAGTTCGTACCATAAGGCAAACTATTATTAATTTCACAAAAAATTCAACTATCCCATTTTAATTGTTTTCGGTGGTAGGTATATGAAATATCTTAAAAATTATTAATTTTTCTTAGGAAGAAAGTACACGTATTTTTGTCAATATCGAAAATTTGTGGAAAAAAGATCTTTGGGATTTTTTTTTTCTGCAATACCGAGCATTTTTGAGCTTCCTTTACAAAAGTATTTTATTTCAAAATAAGTAAGTATTCAGTTATGTGGAAACTTAAATTTTCATTGTTAATTAAAACCTACAATCTTATTTGCTTCCTCATACGTAAAAAAACAAGTATGTAGATATCGAATAAAATAGTACAGTGGCCTATGGAAACTGAAATCCTACTAGGCTTTTCTCAGTATAAGTAGTATTAACTTATACTGACTTATAAATAATTCTATTTAGATTTTTATTTTTAGTTCTTATTTCCCTAAAATTTATATATATTTTTCCACATTAACCCATTCCAACCTAAGAAAAAAATAGACTTCTACCAAATAGATTTTAATACACCATTAGCACTAAATTACCAATATTTAGTCATTAAATTATTAATAAATTTCAGTATTAACCACATTTCACACTTTTTATTAATGTTTTATGTATATTTACTCAATAAATCAATGTTTTTGAATATACCGCCGATTACTTTAATAACATATCTCTACTCTACATAAACTAAATTTTATTTAAAAAAAATGAATATATAATTTTTAACAGGGGTATAAACACGAGACATTTTCATAATTTTAATCAGATTTTTGGCATTTTTTCAAATTTTTTTGGAACCGTCAAATGGGGAAACATTGGCCCAATTTTAATTTTTTTTTTTGCAAGATTTGGCCGGTAATAAAGCACGTGTTAATCTCTTTGGGGCGTAATTTTTATTTATGCACCATAATGGATGTTCCCATAGATTTTGTACTTTAGTTTGTCCGTGTAATAAATTATTTGTCCAAAAAAATTTTTTTTTCAAGTGGGCCAAAGTTACCTTGACTTGGGAAAACATTGACCCGTGCATGTTATTTAGGTCTTGGGTGAATGTTACACTGAAACATAGTGGGTTAAATTTATTGTAGGCAAACATAAGTTACAAAAAAGACTGGCGGTATTTCAAAAAGATAATAAACTGAAAAAATGAAAAATTTGGAACAAAAAATGTATTTTAACGAAAAAAATCAATACATTTGCAAATTAACTTAAACAAAAAGTCTGAACGCTACATAGGTAACAACGGAAAAAAGTAAAGTTCAAAACAATAAACATTCTAACCTAATACTTTGCAAAAAATATCCTTACATCTACACTAAACTGTGCACTTATTTTTCAACAAAATTGTCAATTTCTGAAACTTTGTACTGATTTCTCTTAGACATCATTTTTGGCTCATTAATTTTCATAATGATGTCTTCCCAACTGTACAAAAATGTGTCTTTTTTTTCTGGCCACCTCCAAAATTTCATTCCTTTCTCCATGCAGTCTACTGTGGGTCCTTCTTCTGAAATCTTGATTATTTTTCCAGGATATTGGTTGGCATTAAACGTTACCAACACAAAATCGCCTATGTTTAAATTCGCACCACTTGGTCTCTCAATGTCAGGATTTTGAATAACCTCATTATTCTCTTCTTCAAGCAGATCAGAAAATGATTCGCTTAGATTATCAGATTCTAAATCAATCAAGTTTTTGGTAGGCGATCAAGTAACATTTGCTTATTTAAAGGATAAATCCCACATTTTTTAAAACCAGATATTAGATTCTGGCTTTTATCTGTGTCTAGATTTATAATTAGCTCTTTAAGTAAGGATGGAAACAAATCTTTGGGAATGGTTGAAAATCTGGAACCAGCTGTTGACTCTTTCCACTTGGTTAAAATATTTCGCCAAGCTCTTTTTAACGGAGCAAAAAATGCCACATCCAATGGTTGGGTGATGTGGGTTGTGTTTGGCGGTAGACATACGAATCTTATATTATTCTGATCACATAGCTGAAGAACCCTGGCGCTGATATGCGACGATAGGTTGTCACCTATTAAAATAACAGGTCCATCTTCGTTTTTTACTTCCGGAAGAAAATGAAACTCAAACCAGTCCTCAAATGTAGTTCCGTCAAACCACCCACTCTTGGAACGGTTGTAGCGCGTTTTTGGGGGCCATTTTCTGTCCAAGTAGTCCAGAGATGCTCGGCCTTATATACAACATAAGTAGCAAGGCATTTTCCTTCTGCATTGCCACAAAACATAACAGAAGTGGCACTTTTGCTAAAATTGCATATTTTTTCAACATACTTGGCTCCTCTTTTACAAATGACTTTTTTGTTTCCTGGGTCGTCACTTAGGTTTGTCTCATCGTAATTCCAGATTCGAGAAGGTGAAATGTTTTCTATAGCGACTCCTAAGTTTTCCATATAGTCATTCAATTCAGCTTCAGAAACTTCTGCTCGAACTCTCTTTATATTGGAACTAATTCGTAGGGATAAGTTTTTATGACGCATCAAGTAAGATTTTGTCCACTCATAACCAGGCAGATTATCTTTAAACAATGGAATACGAACTCCTTTTTTGTCTAAGTAAGCTTTAACAGCCATCCGAAAGTCCATTGCAACTACAGGAAAACCGAAATCTGCCAACTTGATAAGGTGTTGTTCAAAAGCAGCTTCTTCTGCATCCGAAAAAACTCGAGATCGGCCAATATGTTTTGAGTGTTTGCCCTTTAATTTATTTTTAATTGTAGACCTAGGAATCCCATAACTTGCTGCCGCAATCCGTTGAGACATTCGACCTGATTTAATTTCTTGCAAGCATTCTTCTAGTTTTTCAGGCGTATAATTTGCATAGGGTCTTGACCCAAGGCGTTTTTTGGGTGTCGAGACATTATTAACCATTCTGAAAAAAAAATTGAATGTAGAACATTTGTTGCTAATTATTGGGGCAACATTGGCCCGGGCCAATGTTGCCCCAAAATGTGGGCCAAAGTTACACTAAACCATATTCTGCCTCCCAACAACAAAAAAATAGTAAATAATATAACTAAAAATACGGAATGCTCTACTTTATAGTCAACTATAACTCTAATAAACTTACCGAGTTACTTCAACTTTTCTAACAATTGGTGCCGAACAAAGTTTCGACGCGTAACTTATTGGTTAAAAATCAACCTGTCGGCATCAAGGTCGCCTCTCGATTGAAAAACATGGCGGGCGCCATCGGACGGCATTTGATGAAAGGCCAGAGCTGCCCTCTAACGACTGAAGTTTACACCATAAAGTTTTTGTATACTTTGTCAGCGCTATTTTGAAATTAATCTTTTTTCCTTATTTGGGCCAAAGTTGTCCGCAAAGGGTCAATGTTTCCCCATTTGACGGAATTTAAAAATACTTATAGCAATGATATTACTACGTGTTTTAATTCAAATGGAGCGTAGTTATGAAAGAAAGTTTTGCCAAATATTAGATTAATTGGTCCAAAGTTTTTTAAGCTAGAGTGTACGAAAATTTAAAAAAAAGTTCCGAGAAAAACGCGTTTAACATACCGCGCGGTCCGCCACGTTTACTTAAACACATCCATAACACCGAAACAAATTGATTTTTTCTATAAAACGTTGAAAACTTATTCTTCTATGGTTATACTAACAATTTATGAAATAAAATAAAAAATTTAAACCATCTAAACACACACAGCACCAGACAGCCATAGGATATCCTAAATGGATCCTAATGCTCCTAACTTTAGGATATCCTGAGTGGATATCCCTAGGCGATTTATAAGTCATCCTTAAATGGGATATCCAATATTGGATAACCTAAGGATCTCTTCAGAAGGAAATCCACTGGAAATCCTGGTTGGAAAGTCACCGGGCATCCATATGTATCCCAATATAGGATATCCCATTTCTGGCCTGTCAAGGATATACCAATGCGATATTTAAGTTATCCTTATGCGGGATATCCAATATTGGATCACCTAAGAATCTTTATAGGAAGGAATCTACTGGCAAATCAGTTGGAAAGAAACATGGTAGCCGACAACGGTTCCTTAAGGAATTTCTAAGCATATCCCAAAAGGCTGTCCTATGGTGGTCTATAAAAGTCCCACTTGGAGGGCCATTGGATAATCCCAGAGCCTTAGAGGGATGACCTTAGACTTTTCCAGGGAGGTCGAGTGCTGTTTGGGAACCTATTTACCCCCTTAAGTCCTGCACCGCCACTAAAAATCAATACATTTTCAGATAAATGTTTATATGAACTTTTGTATAAAATTAGCTCATAATCAAGGTTTCTCTATATATAAGAGGTCGCGACATTCGGCCATATTGGTTTGACGTGTGTTGACGTCACGTCTACCATTTTTCGACCATGTTATTAAATGATATAAATGTTAACGTTAGTGTCAGAAATATACAGTTTATTATTGTATTAATGGAACAACGTACCGTTTACACAACAGTGTTTAAATATTATTAAGTTGCAAATTCTTTAACTTTAAATAAAAACATTTGGAAATTTGGGGATTACATCTTTCAACAAATATCACTTTTAAAACAATGCAAAATGAAATGCGCAAGCTCTAGACGCCACTGGATTGATCATCTCTGACTTTATCCAGTCTTGCCGACTTTTTCTGTGGGATGCCCTTCCTTGCGTCCCCGACTGCAAACCGCCTAAAGTCGAGGATGTGATGTCACAACCTATATCGGCCAGTAATGCAATAACAAAACAAGCACTATTAACCGCCCAAAGTCGGTCTATATAGTAGGGGCCCCACAGACGTGCAGGTGTACCCACGGTCTATCGTGGGTATACCCACGGTCTGCCCACGGTAGACCTGCACAGTTTTTATTCAGGTAGACCTGAGCGTGTGTGGGCAAAACTGTGCAGTTTTTTAACCTGTTCAGGCGACCGGAGTAAAATCAAAAATATCCTATTTGTACCGGCCACAGACACGCAGGTCGACCGTAGAAGTCGTAAAGTTTTTTTAACCTGTTTATTTTAAAAGGCGACCGAAGCCGGCATCCTTTGTAAACTCGAGGGTGAACTGGTTTATTTGTAATTGAAAAAATACATAGTAATTGATTATGGCAACAGAATTTTTTAAACAATGCAAAACATTTTTGGGTTGTTTTTTTAATTTTTAAAAGAATAAACTATAGGTAAACTCCATTTAATAACTTAATGATTATAAATATAATTTAAATGTCATAAAAAATACTAAAATTAAATAAATGTAATATACAAGGTGTCCCATAAATAAAAGCTTGTGTGTGCACAGTTTTTCTCTCCGGTAGTCCGGAGTGCATATAGGGTGTTTCCCAATTTACGGTAAAAAATTAAAGGTTGTTTTGTAAGATAATAAAATTGAAAGTTGAGATTATACTCCCAACTCGGACCTATACTTAAAAGGTAAAAGTTATTTTTTTTATTTATTTTTTACCATAACTTTTTAGCCAACCAATAGCGGTTTTTTGTTTCAAATATATAAAAAAGTGTTTAAACGACAACAGATGGGGAAAGGTCGCTTCTTATTCGGATCTTTGACTAATTGCATATCACTATGTGAAAGTAATAACAGATTTTAAAGAAAATGATATGATATACAGGTTGGTTCAAAATCGCAAAAATAAATTAAAAAAAAAAAAATTTTTTATCATTTATGATTACTCAGGAAAATTAAGTGTTAACTAAAATAATCTTCACATATGCAAACATTATTAAGTTAAGTTAAAATGCATGTAAATATTATCCAAAGGGTAACGTTTTATTTAACAAAAAATTAAAATTTCTATTACGTATTAGTATTTAAATAAGTAAGTACATACAAAAATATTCATAATAAATTTTTTTATATTGGCAAAATACCATTTTCGTAATTTTGGATCTCCCTGTATATCATAAGGCGGTTCTTTTTAACGCTTTTATTTTAAAAAATCTTTTTTCTTTCTACATGATTGTAAAAAATATTTTTTATTTGTTCTTTTTACGTTAACCTTAAGTTATTCCAGAAACCATAATCAATGGAAAAAAAATATTTTTAACTTTTAATTACGATTTTTTTATTTTTAATTATTATTAATTACTATTAGAATAGTAGGTAGTATCAAAAATATATATTTTTTTTCAAAGTTATATTTCGCAATTTTAAACCACCTTGTATATCCTGCAGCGATTTTTTCTTTTCTTCAACACCGATATTTTCTTATTTAAAATATATCTTGTTTTATACAGGGTGTTATGGAAATACTTTAATATATTTCAACCCCAAAATCCTTGTGTAAAAATAAATTGAATAAAAATTATTAAAAATGGCGGACCACCATAAATAACAGTGATAATGAACCCCAAAATTTTACGATTAAAAAGCAAACCCGCTACTGACCAGCTCTTTAAATCCCTTTAAATACATATGTTTACCTTCTGTCGCTGTCAAAAACAGCTGAAAGCAGTTATAACACGTGGTTAAGTCAACAAGCTTGAGAAAAGTTGCCAAATTTATTTTGTTCTTTACCAGTTTATCTATGGGTTTTGCTGTTTCAATTCGATCAAACGAAAAACTTACATGATTACAACAAATTATCCTTTATTACGCTACTAGGTTGTTTGAGCGTATAATGAATGTAAAGATTACTTTTTCTACAAATCAAGTAAACTTTTAGGTGGTTAATTACTTTACAAACTTTTTAAACACTGCGACGCGACACGTATGCGCACAAAGAATTGAATTAAAATACACAAAACGGTATTTTTATTGCAAAACACTATTAAAACAAATTTTACTGCGTTTTTAAATAAAGTTTTGTTACATTTCGCTTTTCTTTCATCAAAATTAAGAGTTGACAGACGACAGGTGGTTTACACAAGATCGTTTGACTAGGTAAGGTTGCCTCATTACGTCACATATGTACCGCACTGCTGGTTCCTTGGCGCCAACATAGCAAACAAAGAATAATCATTGTTAAATAATTTATTAATAGGAAATAAAGAAGTTACGGTAACAACTGGAATTAACAGTATTTAAAAGTATTTCTTTAATATTGACAAAAAACACAAACTACACTGTTAAAAACTTCATTAAATAATGAGCAAAATACATATGTGACGTATGGTCCGCCATGTTGCAAGGCTTACGAGGCAACCTTACCTAGTCAAACGATCTTGGTTCACACGAGAAAAGAGTACAAAAGATTATTCCCTATGAGACAAATGTACAAAAAAACTACGGTAATTGTACAGAAAGTGTCCGCAACACCGATTTTAACCAAATTTGGTATGTTGGTTTTTTGGGGCGCTGATCACGAATCTGAATTTTAGTCGGAAATGTTTGGTTTCAGAGATAATCATCATCAAAGTTGGCATTTAAACTAACCTTATTTTCACCATTATTCACCCCTCTTTTTGCACACAATTCTTGATTTAAAGCTAAAGTGGCCCACAATATTTGATTTTCACCTTTTAAAACCCCGTGTTTCTATGTTTTTTACACCTTTTATCAAATAAATTGGAAAGGGTCCCTTTAAAAACGTTGCAACCGTGCATTCACTGCTCCACCGCCTCCACCATATTCTGCTACGATTAAAAACGATTGAAAGCGAAGCTATGCAATTTAATTCAAAAAAAGTGTAAAATACGTAGAAGAATGAGGTTTTAAAAGGTGAAAATCAAATATTGTGTACCACTTTAACTTAAAATCAAGAATTGTATGCCAAAGAAGGGGGAATAAAGTGAAAATGAGGTTAGTTCAAATGCCAACTTTAATGATGGATATCTCGGAAACAAATGTATCCGACTAAAAATTTTTTCAGATCCGTGATCAGCGCCTACAAACATAGGTGTTTTTACAGGTTAGATGTTTTTGCAAGAAATTTATTGCAATTTATTCTAACATTTTTGCGGTTTGCACGTAACTGGGTTTATCAATTTACTGAAACTTGTAAGTTCAATTCTTTTTAAACCGTTTTCTTTGTCTCATGTTGTTCTGGTTATGGGCGATAAAATGATACTTACAGCGAATTCTTTTGGTTAAACTAGGTGCTTTCAATTTAATTAGGTTTTTTAATCAAAATTTTTTACTACAAAATGCAGGGTTTGTTTTTCTTTTGATAATTCATAAAAGCTTGATGTCTAGGAACTTATTACCGTGGGTATAAAAGTAGACGGCATATTTAACATACCTTAGGGATAAAGGAGCCGAAGTGGACATTTTGGGGCTTCTTCAGATGTACGGTTACAAAATGCATGAAACAATTACTTTGTGTTGCTATATTACTGTACATCTCATTGGTACGGAAGAGAAGGGAAGTTTATGGTGAAAGTGTAAAGAGTGTACTCGTGAAAATAAAAGTACTTTCCAGCCAAGAAAAAAATCCTAGCCTTCTAAAAGCTGTTGTAGCTCTAAATGTTATTTAAGGTTATTATTTAATGTAACGCCTACGCCGCTCATAAGTAGATAATAAAAATTGGTTAACTTTTTTTATGCCGGTATATTATTGTCCTCTATTGTGTGCTTTGAAATCTACGATAAAATGGTGGTGCCCTCTGGATAACATTATTCAGTCGTTACATGGGTTTAACATCTAAAAATCTGGCACCCACGGTACTTAGTACTTAGCTTTTGTGCTACTAACATGGACTGCCATAAACATAAAAAAACTAAATATACTAAATGTACTAGATGTAGTACAATTGTACAGCTGAACATCGCAAATTCGCGTTGTTGTTGTCAAGGAAGCCGGCATGATTTAACTGACCAATAAGAAGGCTTCCTTATGTTATGCAAGGTTACAGAAAGACGAAATTCGCTTGCCCTGGTTTGCGTTTTAAATAATATTGCGAAGAATTTACCAAATTGTGCGTTTATTAAGTTTTGCATTTTGTTTTAATTTACGTAAAATGCAACGAAATTCAATCGAGTTGACTGACATGGTTTTGTGCTGCAAAATGCTCGGCAAGCCGGGGAACTATGAAAGAGTTTGTTTATAGTGAACCCATTAACAGTTTAGAACAGTTGCGAAATCGTGTGGAACTAGCGGCTCAGCAAATAAGGAACAATGAAAACATTTTTGCGCGTGTGAGAAACAGTATGCAGCGGAAAATAAATGCATGTTTGGAATCAAATTTTAGAACATTTCCGTATTGAAGGTAAATCGACCTTTATTTAAATATTTTTTGTTACAATTTATTTTGATATAAGGCTTTTAATAATTTTTTAAAGTAAATTTATAAAAAAATAGAATATAATAACATTTTACCTTTTTATTCTAATATGTATTTATATCGTTTATTGGGTATAAAATAGGACGTTTGGCAACATCGCAAACAAATAGGTCTACTGTCTGTGTTTATAGTATTTACGTAACCAGGGACGTAGCAGATAGGTGAAAAGAAGGTATTTTTACAAATTGTAAAAAAGTTTGAATTAAACAAAAAAGTACTCAGTGTGTCTCTACACTGTCCCAGGAGTCACCCATTTCAATATATTAAAGTATTTCCATAACACCCTGTATATATATATACTTTGTTTTATGATTCTTTGACCAAAAATTATAAATTTATAAGAGTAATTTTTCTTGGATTTAGGTCAGTTAAATAAATATTAAAATGGTTAAAATGTCATATTTTATTTATTTTTTTAGGCAAAATTTGACTTTTAACAAAAATAAAATATGACATTTTAACCATTTTAATATTTATTTAACTGACCTGAATCCAAGAAAATTACTCTTATAAATATATATATATATATATATATATATATATATATATATATATATATATATATATATATATATATATATATATATATATATATATATATATATATATATATATATAGGTAATGTCGAAGGTCAAAAACGGACTATTAAATTAAATACCGAGTTATACCTTTCAAGAAGATAGTTATCTACAAGTTCCCTATTTACACTTTTTTTCTATTTCAAATATTAACTGAGCTACGGAAGAAAAAAGTGGACCAAACGGTTTTTGGAAACATCTAGTAAGCCATGATTATTCTTAACGAAATAAAAAGCGATTTAAACTAAGCACTAAAAAATACAGTTCTTTTCCCATTTATCCATCTCTGTAGCGGAAGCGGTTTTCAAGATCACTGTACTAAACATCGAAAATAATATACCCTGTATAATACAATTTATCAAAGAAGGAAAGTATTTAAAGGCCTCAATAAGAAATATTTTATTCTTAAAAAAAATCATAAAAAACAATAAAATAAAACGAAACTATTTACATATATTGTGGCACAGCAATACCGTATTTGTCATTTAACCTAAACATTTATTTAAATTATATAATTTTTAATTATTATATCCTTTACCTGTTAAACTTTATTATTCATTAAAAAGAAATCTGTTTACGGCCGACCGAAGGAAAAAACTGTGCAGTTAAACCTGATTGCCCCACACACGCTCAGGTCTCAGGTCTACCCGAGTAGATGTTTCGGCCGACCGGAGAAAAAAACTGTGCAGTTAAAACTGTACAGTTATACCTGATTGCCCCACACACGCTCAGGTCTCAGGTCTACCTGAATAAAAAACTTTACAGGTCTACCGTGGGCATACCGTGGGTACACCTGCACGTCTGTGGGGGCCCTAGGGTCGCGACATTCGGCCATATTGCTTTGACGTGTTATGACGTCACATCTCCCATTTTTCGGCCATGTTGTTCAGTGCCGGAGATATACAGTTTATTGTATTAGTAAAACAACCGTTTACACAACAGTTTTTCATTATTATTAAGTTGTAAATTCTTTTACTTTAAAGAAAAAACATTTTTGGAATAAAAATATCACTTCCAAAACAATGCAAAATGAAATGCGCAAATTCTAGACGCCACTGGATTGATCATCAGCTTTGATTTTTACCCAGTCTTGCCAACTTTTCTCCGTGGAGTGCCCTTCCTTGCGTCCCCGACCTCGAACCGCCTAAAAGGATATGTCGCCACCTTATAAATATAAACTAACCTTGTTAGCCACCCATGTTTACATGCCGGTATTTACGTTAGATTGTCTCTTTTCCTCACATTGCCTATGTGTTATGTTATTTAGCTGATCTGGTATAAATTAACCTTGCTGATGATAAGCTTTTACATTTTTATTTACAGTAATTGAGAAACACCATGTATATGTATAGGTAGTCATAATTATGGCCTCTTTTAATAAATTAAATTCAATTTGATTATCACGTTTCTGGCCCGGATCTAGGGGGCAAGCCACGGTGCCTGGCCCGGGCGCCACTTTCAAAGGCCGGCAAATTGAAGCAAGTGACTACTGGAAATGTGAGAACTGTAGAAAGACATTTTTCTTTTGGCTCTTCACTTTACATTGGGGATAGTTTTGTGTATTACACATAGGAAGAGACGCGATTGAAAAGGCAAGGACTGCTCTTAATTTTTTTTTATCCAAAAACTCATTTTGGCGGGAAATTATTATCCCAAGACCTAAAAGGCTTAAAAAAGTAAGATCCGATGCTGTCGCGCAGAATACATATATCTTTAATTACATTAATTTTCCTGGTAGAACAAAAATCTTTAAAATATAAACATCATTGAACTTTTAAAAATCCTAAATAAATGTATTTTAAGTTGCTTACAAAAAAAAAGAAATACTCGACAATAGTGCCCTCTCTTAATAATTTATAGTATTATAATTTCTTTGGTTAGTTCCTGACATCTGTCGGTGTTAGGGTAAACTTTCAATTATTTTGTGCTTGTAGTTTTCTACTTACCAATAATTTTTTTAAAGATCTCTGTCATCAAAAACTTGAAGTTACGCAGGCACGCCACAGATGACACGACTAATACGAAATGAGCCAAAAACCTTTAAAACTTTCTTGCCGGCAGCGATTTATCTCTGATCTCGTTCCCACCTGTGCATAGAAATCTGCGAATAGCCAGCGACTTTTGCCAGCTGTCTTTCTGTCAGTTCTCCGTTAATGGCTTGTGTTTCGTGATCGTCGGGGGTGAAATCGCGAAAATTCGTAAAAATGACCATGACAGGAATTCTTCCAACGTATCAGAGATTTGTGAATGGGGTTCCGATACCTTTAAGACGATCTTTTAGGCCTAGAGAAAAATCTGTTATATGCCTGGTCTTTGCAACCTTCTGCCTTGTTTGTTTTGGTACATTTTTTATCTCCCAGAATTGAGAAGTTCGGGTGGTAGGGTGGAAAGTGTTTATAAGGTATATGATCAAATAAAAAGAGCGGGGCCAGATCTTTTAATTCCTCCACCCCCGCAATTGGAGGACACCAGAGAAGCCCAGAGATTCCTTCGACATGAAGAGGATGCTAAAGATGACCCTCATATTATAGGGGACAGGGAAAAATTAAAGGTAAATACTAAGTAATATGTCTTTCTACCTAAGCCTTATTAAAGCCATATTTTCTTCCCCATTACGACAAAACTATTGTTAATGATTAAATCATTAAGGCTTAACCTTTGCCACGAAATTCCAAAGAAAGGAAAAGAAAAATATCAATATTTTATTTCCTAGAACAACAATATTGTACTTTCTAAGGTCAGGATGAGGTTATCTCAAAATTATTACAAGAACCTGCTATCAGTTACTGCCTATCTGCCAACAAATGAGGTTATGAAGACTAATTTAACACACATTGGTTTGTTTACAAAGCCAAAGTCTATTAGATGAGAAACCTATGTAGGCGTCTATTATTCATAACTCGGTTCTTAGTTGATTTAAAAACTCATTTAAAAAGTCAGTCAAAATAGTAAAAAAATATATCATTATTATTATTAAAAGAAAGATGAATTCAAAAAACACCTATTTTAGATTAAAAGCCCAATAGTTTTGGGTGGAAAAATCATAAAATTAAAATACATTTTTAGAAAGTATTTATGTAATATTTTATTAAATTGTTTAATAATTAAAATACCTACATAAAAAAACCTAATTAGGTAAGGAGAATTCATTCCGAGGTTCATTAAAAAGAGGACAAGTCCACATTTTGTCAACAATAGTTTTTTAAGTCAGTTTTAAAGTGTCCATTATTATTTCTATTGATTTACATCTTTAAATTGTTTTAAAATGATACAGGGCTTATTAAAAAGTAAATATGAAAATCGATCAAAGCAAGACATGTCCACACTGTATGAAAATCACTTATTTATTAATTGAAATCAAAAGTCCAATAGTAATTTTCTTAATTTTCTAGTTTATAATAAAAGCAGAGATGTCCAGTAGTTAATTTTTTCACATTTATTTTAATGTTGATATCTACTTAATTATTAAATCAATTCAACAGAACTAACTTTTGAATTTCACTTGACTCGTGGCAAAAAAAACTGGTCAGGGCAAACCCTCCTTTCTACCTGATCAGGTTTTTTCTTTTTATGAACTACATATCGTAATTACCAAAATAGTAAAAAGATGGAAGTAAAAGAGACTTTACATGGTGAAAAAATGTAAAAAACACGTAATTAGACAATCAAAGTTCAAACAAAAGTAGACATGTCCAAAATAACTTTCTATTTTTCTAATAAAAAATTTATAAGCCCACAAAGAGTTATAATTTAAAGCAGTTTAAATTTTGGTTTTAAGAATTTCAATGTTACTCTTTGTTGAATTTTTTTTAATATTTACTTTAAGGATGTCTTTTCAAAAGGAATAATATTTACTTACTTTTACTTTTTGTTTTAAATTTCTTTTGGGATCTTATTATTCATATTGAAATACACACCTTAAACTGAATTATTATTTAAATTTGTCTTTCATATACCATTTTGTGTCAAAATAGGGTGAAGAACTAGTGTATTTCCATATAAATAATAAGATTCTACAAGAAATTTAAAACAAAAATTAAAATTAATTATATCCTTCGGTATTTCCCTTTTTCAAAATACACTCCCATTTGTAACTGGAGATTATCTGAATAAAAATTTAGGATGAAATCAATGAATGAGTTTCATTAATATTTTCCCATATTGTGTACTTTTTAGCTGCAGCAGTTTATGATGGCCAAATTGGCAGGTCAATAACCCCACCATAGTTTATTTAATGTTTTAAATTTTATTTTTGGTCAAATTGGCTGTGGTTAGTAGTTATTAGTAGTTATTAGAAGCACCAAATGCATAATTTGTTTTTATATTACTTTTGTTACCAAACAAGCAAATCAAAAAGAAATACCTACTAAAAACAATGTTAAAAATATTTACTTTCGCCTTGAGTTTAGCTATCATGGAAAATTTGACAAACCCTTTAAACTTTTTATGTAATTAACATATAAGTCTTGGGCTTTCTAGCAGGGCCGTATGAACTGTTTAAGGCGCCCTAGGCTAGAATCCCCGGAGCGCCTATTTTCCACCAACCCAACCAAAAAAAAGGTCCTTTCTTCCGTAGCGCCTATTTTGAGTGCCAGGCGCTTTACTTCACCACCCAAAATGAAATTAAATTTGATGACCAAAAAAAAAAAAGTCATTCCAAAAAAAAATTGCTATTTCATTCCAAACCACCTTATTTACAGAGAAATTAGTCACCAATAATTTAAAAACTCCCCTGTCTAGCGCCTATTACTGCCCTGTCTGGCGCCTATTTTTTCAAGGCGCAATAGGCTGTAGCCAAGTCAGCCTAATGGATAAAACGGCCCTGCTTTCTAGTTGGTTGATGTTTTTTTTAAATATAACTATTCATTTCACTTTCTTAAGTTTACTTTTAGTAATTTTCCATCTGATGCTTAAGCATTTTTTATTCCAAACCATTTTAGCATGCAATTTTTAGCTGTTTTTATTTGTGTGTGTATGAAATAATAGACTACAGGTGTAAAACTGTATTTTCCGTTGATTACCCTATTTTCGGCTAAAACTAGACATTTATCTGAGCAGTTATCTTCCTTTTCCCTGACTTTTTATGTCTTATTATTCATTCTAGACATATAACTTCAAATATTTTCTATCTAAAAATATGCGCATACTAAACTTTTTAAATTAACGTTGTTATTTATAATATTTGCATTAAATTAGTATTTAAACAGGTGACACTATGCAAGTTATGCATTTCCTAATTAAATATAGTGATATGCTTGGTGTTCACCTAAGTTTAAATCAATAAAATGAAAAAGAACTTGTCAAATTTGTTACTTACCTAATATTAACACTTAAAAAAAAATAAATAAATAAACCGACTTTAAAAAATATAAAAACTCACTAAAGAATTTAAAATATTAATTAAAAAAATATATGAAATTGGGTAATAACCCGACTTCATTAGATATATATTTTTATTATTATTTTGACTTTTTGGGGAGTTTTATTTATTTATTTTTAAGTCGGTTTGATTTTCTAGTTCTGGTTTGTTAACTTTTTTTATTTCTTTATTAAACGAATTAAAAAAAAAGATTTAACTTACCAGAATTTACCATGACCCCTTCCACCCCAATGTCGAATCAATCAGAATTATATGTCCCTGTGCTTTTTACTGCACTAGAGTCTCTTTCAGTTCAGTAAAAAGGATCAATTTTACCTCAAGGTTGTCGATTCTGAATGCACCCCTGGTATTCGAGCATACACCAGGCTAGAGGCAGCTTTACCGTACGAATAGCATACGGCAGAGAGAAATCAATAGGTCTAGTACCTTTTTTCCTTGCGATCCTGACTTGGTTTTTTTATAGGACCACTGCGGAAGTGCACTATTTCAAATAAAAAAAGAATTTTTAAAATCGGTCCACAATTGAAGGAGTACACAAAAAAAAACACATATGAGCAAATTGACAACCCTTTCTTTTTGAAGTCGGTTAAAAATGGTTCATAGTAGTTACATAATGTAAGAGTCAGTGATCTTCTGGGGTTTATTTACAGTGAAAATATTTAAACATTTTTATTAAAGTTTATTCAAGTACTGACACAGAAAACTTAATTTGCAGGCTAAAATCGAAGAAGATCACGAACTCAAAGTCCTTGAAAGACCAGACGAGGCCATAGTAGTACCAAAAAAGGTTCCTCATCTCCATCAGGAGATCCCTAAACCCACCACCCGCTGACAAAGAACCTGCTAATCAGATAGATGAAATAATTGGTGCTAAGGCTGTTACAGTGCCTCCGGCTCCTGCACATAGTTATCCTTTAAGACAAGGAGGAGAGGACAGGGAAGCATCAGTGAGAGAGAAGAGGGATCAAGTTAAAAGGTAAGTAATTAGTTATGAAACTACATCATTAACATGATACTTCAAAAATATAATAATATTAATACCTAATAGGAAAAATTGCTTTTTAATGTTTCAATAATTATTAGAGCATTACTCTACAATTGTTTCGCTTTTCTAGGGCTTCATCAAGAGTACTTCGTATACTTATATAATAATTATTGAAACATTAAAAAGCAATTTTTCCTATTTAGTATTAATATTTAAAAAATCTTTCACAGAAACCAACTGCGGATACAATTCAGTGTAATATAATAATATGTTATGTGGTGTTATAAAAATACTTACTAGCATATTAAAGCCTTAAGTTCCTATCTAAAAACAGGTTGAATAAAAATAGTGAAAAATGGGGTGAATGTACCAAAAAAGTAGAAATCTAATACAGGGTGGGCCAACGTCTTAGTTTTCAAACTACAGGGTGTTAAATATTTTAAAAAGTTATTGTTTTTTTACCTAATAACTTTTATACCAATCCAGATATTTTTAAAAAATTGGGGTACAAAAACACATTTTTTGGCATACAAGAAAAAAATTATTATTACCAGTGTCGTCCATGAAGGGCTTAATATTTTTTTATAAAAAGACGGTACGCCACTAAATTAATTAAAAAAAATCTCATTGAGTTTAAAACAAATTTGATCTGTTGCCTTTTATTTAATGCATGGTTTTCGGGTAAATAAATAAAAACCATTTCTCGGCATTGTCGAATCCCCATGTAAATAAGGAATACTCAAAGGAATAAATAGGTATTAAAGATAATTTTTCACTGTAGAATTTGATATTATCCATACAAAATGACCGTGCCGAGTGGTGGTTTTCATTTATTTACGCGAAAACCGTGCATCAAATAAAAAAGTCAAGAATTAAATTTGTTCCAAACTTAATGGGAATTTTAAAATTATTTTTATTTTAAAAAATGCAAATGTGTATCATTTTTTTATTAAATAATAATCACTTTAAACCTCTTTTGGACGACACTGGTAGTAATTAATTTTTTTCATGTATGCCAAAAATGTGTTATGGTTCATAGAAGGCGTCCCCCAAATTTTTCAAAAATATTTTATTTGTTATACTGAAAAGTTATTATTGAAAAACCATAATTTTTAAAAAATTTTGACACCCTGTGGTTCGAAAACTAAGACATGTGGAATTAAATAGGGATAGCAACACTGTTGCCAGATTTCCCAAGTTTTGCGCAGACATATTTTTCAGTTTTTCAAATAAAATGCCTTATCAAACTTCAATAAGTTTCCAAATTTTAATTTTTTTCTCTATTAGTAGCCGTGATATGATACACTACACTTTTAGCAAACTGTAATTTAGCGTTTAGGAGTTTTTGCATGCCTAATTTAAAGTCATATCAACATTGTTGCCAAATTTAATAAAATTGCGGTGTTGTCATATCTCGGTAACTGGTAAAGATTGAATTTAAAAAATTTGGAATCTTGCTAAAGCTGACACGCTTCTTTTATTGCAATTAAAGTAAATAGAGCATTCCATTTAAAATACCAAAAATATTACTTGTAAGTAGCGCAAAACTCGAAAATCTGCCAACAATGACAGTATCAGTGTTTAATTCTACTTGCCCAGAACCTTCAAATGCCGAAATTTGTAAACGCAGCTTAGGCGGTTTTAGAGATAATTATTATCTATAAAATGTGGTGTTGTCATATCTTAGCAGGTAGTAAAAACTGAATATTTAAAATTTGTGGACTTATTAAATTTGACTTGAGCAATTTATTGCAATGAAAATAAATGTGGCATTTCATTTAAAAAACGAAAAAGATATGTGTAGCACAAACTAGGGAATCTGGCAACAGTGCCGATATTACTATTAAATTTTTATGCCTAATACCTTTTAAATACCAAATTTGGAAAATGTAGCTTTAGCGGGTTTAAAGATATTTAGGGTTGCAGTACTTTTTACCAACCAGTTTGTAGCAATGCTGTTCACACGAGTCTGCCATGTGTCGTCACAAATAGTTTGATCCTACATAAGA
This sequence comes from Listronotus bonariensis, assembly GCA_014170235.1. Lineage (NCBI taxonomy): Eukaryota > Metazoa > Arthropoda > Insecta > Coleoptera > Curculionidae > Listronotus > Listronotus bonariensis. The sequence continues at coordinate 26,703 of JACEGR010005521.1, forward strand.
TTCATAAGCCAAGACAAACTTTTTATTGATAATTACTCCAAAATATTTCTTTCTAAACATTGTATTTAGCAGGTAGTTTTTAATGATTTAATATGCCGGGTGTTGCTCCGTCGAGCGGGACATAGGGGAATCCCATGTAAATTTTGAAGTGGTCCAATATTGGCTCCCTAATTATTTTAGAAGAAAATATTATAAGGATTTCTTAAAGAGCACGAAAAGTTGTAACCAGTGTACAATTTCCAGCTCTTCTTAGTACGCCAGCTAAAGATAAATGCTAAAATAAGTTACGAATCTCCTATCTTCTTACGCGCCCTGTATTATTAGAAGTTTATAATAAAATACCAGAAAAATTATTTAACCTTGTATTCTCAAGTTGTCAAAACAATGTCACATTATTTTTAAATAATGAAATACTTAAATCAAGAAAAAATCACTATTATAAAATGGTTTTATTAGGGAAATATTTATCGAAAAGTAGCGGACATATTTGCAGCCTATTTTCCTAATAGGCCAATACCAAGTAAATCAACAATAGAACGGACGATAAAAAAATTGAAACTACAGGCACAGTAATCAATAATTGTAAATGTAAAGAAAATCGACGTGAAAATCAGAGACAAATTGTACAAAACGAGAGGGATTTAGAAGTGATACTTTGTGTAGAGGAGGCCGAAGGAAACATTATCACGAGAAAACTGGAGGACATTACTGGACAAGACCACACCACCAACCTTGCTCGTGAAAATCAAGAGATTTGGTATTAAATGGATGGCTGCCCAGCACACAGTACCAGAGCTGTGCGCGAATACTTGAACAACGCATTTAATAACGACATCATAGGCCCGAACCACGCAATATCTTGGCCAGCCAGGTCTCGGATCTTTCGCCAAACGATTTTTTCTATGGGGACATTAAGAAAGTAAGCTTTATACCAATAAAAAATTAGAAATTTAGACCAGCTAAGGAATGTTATTTCAGCTGAATGTGCCAGAATATCGATGTACCAACTAGCCAACGTAAGAAATGAGTTTTAAAATCATTTGGGTTATTGTCTGGCAGTTAATGGAGGAATATTTGAGCATTTGATTAAATCCTGATATTTTCTTCATAAACTGATTTCTAAATGTAGACAAATTTGTTTTATTGTCTTGCGTAACTGTGAGTGCATGTGTTGGAATTAGCTGTAAACTAAAATGAAATGCGAGGATTCTTTTTGAAATTCCCGTATAAAATTGTTCAGTTTTGGCAATGACATAAATAAATTGTCACTGATAAATCGATATGGTGTTTTTATTATTGATTTCTAGAGTACAGGGTGCATAATGAGATACTACGTTTCAGAAGTATTTAAGCAGTTTACTCTTTACTGATTGGTTGAAAATTGCTCAAATTTTCATTTTAAGTGGAACTTATTGTGGTCTTCAATAAATCCTTATAGCATTTTTTCTAAAATAATTAGGTGAGCCAATATTTGACTACTTCAAAATTTACATGGGATTCCCTATGTCCCGCTCGGCGGAGCAACACCCGGTATATTGGATTAAAATTTTTATTGAGAAGCCCTATAGTCTCGTAATTTAAATGTTGCGATGGTGTTATGTATTGTTTCTTTATTGTCGATTAATTTTGTTCATTACGATTATTTTTTAGTGTCTTAAAAAGGTTATAGTAAAAGTTTTGCCTTTGAAAATAAATAACCTCTTTAAAAACAGATTTCTTTATAATCTTATCAATATGAAGGATCCATTGAGGTTTATTTGTGTAAAGTGTTGTTTTCAAGTCCTTTACTAATTATAATCCCTTGATATAATACAAATAAAAAAATACTTCAATATAACTTTTTTATTAAGGATGTGACTCAGCCAATTTATTAGGTAGATTTGTAAAATATTTATTTTTAAAGTAAAATTAAGACGAAAAGATGAATAGTTCCCTGGGCAAAAGACTAACATTATTTTTATGTCAAAAAGTTACCACTCAACAACAACCTGTCTTGAAGTAAAATTAATTGAAAATTAATTTTCAGTAACAGTTTAGTATCTTTGTCATTTTTAGTATCTAAGGAAAAAATTAGAATTTATTAAAAAAAGGCTGTAAAATTTCGGAAATTTTAGCTTTTTAAAAAATATAGTTTAGTTAGTTCAAGGTATACTCCTTGTAAAGTGAATTGAGACAACACAAAAATTGGGGTTCTATCAATTTACCACGTCACGCAATAAAATAAATAGCGTATATCATAGCTGATTAGTCCCCGTAGAGCGTCCACGTTGATTTGACAAAATGGTGGGCAGGGTTTAAATCCTACTGGTCTACTTCAAATTTAAACGAACGTGATATATGATATATATTTTTAAGAGAGATAAGACCTATTTTACTTTCTTCAGAATTCTTGCACCTGCAACTAAAAGACAGTGTCGTCTCATATTAATTTTTTAATAATAATAAATTTATGATTTAAGGTCCTATTTTAGATTTTTATAAATGTTTTTATGTATTGTGTAAGGTGAAAGAGTTTTTTTTTTGTATTTATTATTGGAAATTTGTTTTTAATTTGCTCACAAATTGGAATTTTGGCGGCCATTTTATTTGTGATAAAAAAAACGGTAGATTTAGATAAAAATTTTTAGTTTTTATTGTGCACTTATTAAATACTAATAACCTAAAATACCGTGTAATGAACCTTGTCTATATAAGGTGACCACGAACGGGTGTATGCTGAAATGAAGGCTCAGGAAGTATAGATTATGGAGGGGCGCGTTTTTGAGGTTGAGGACCTTTTTTTGCTATTCATTTTTCATTTAAAGTACTTTTGTTTCCATTATACATATGGAGAGAGACGCAAACGGTGAAAAGGCGCGTTTTTGTCGGTGTGGGCCGGTTTTTTTCTTTTGCTTTCCACTTTTCATTTGAAGTACCTACTTTTGTTTCTATTATATACAGGAGAGAGACGCTAACGACGCACTATGTACAATGCAGTAAAAATCGTCCGGAAATCAAATAACTCGATAAAAACGATATGTTGTAGAAAATTTTCTCTGGTATCATTTGAAATGTAAGGTTATGTAATATAATATAATATAATAGACATAATATAGAAAATTTGTGAGAATAACTAAATCTTGGCTCTAAAGTTCCAAAATTATGCATTAAAAAAATGTGATTATTCAGTCGAAATAGATTATTTTTCATCTTACTTCTCGCCTTCCATTTATATTGATGAAATATCTTTTTTACATACAATTCATTTGGATTGTAGGATTATTTGGTTATTAATTTGGTCTTAAATTAAAGAAAATGCCTTTACTTTAAAATAAAAAAAATTATTTATGATAATTTATTAATGTACAATTCTGTTTATCTTACTTGTAGCTTTTATACTGATGTAATATTTTTTGTAGAAAAATGTTATTACATTTATTACAAAATAAACCAATAAATAATAACCAAATCAATGTAGGTATGGAAATAAAATATCATAAATATAAATAAAAGACCAGAAGTAAGTGGGCGAATATTTCTATTAAATTGTGAAAACCATAGGCTTTTTTAACGAAACGAAGCCAAAATAAAAAATAATGATTAAAAACATAATAACCACGTTGTTACAGGTGAATGCACTTATTATCTTTTTTAAACATAGCCAAATCTCAAATAATTATGTTTATAGGTAATTATTACCTGCCTTTCCTCGATATTACTGGTCACCAGGTAAAAAATAAAAATAATAATAATTTATTTTATTTAATTTTATATCTTATTTAGCATGTTATTATTAATTTTTAATTTACCATAATTGCTCTATTAAACTTTTATTCCCCGCCCATGCTTAACAAAGAGGCCGCCTTGAAAGTTCTTGAAATTTTGTTTTTGCTGTCTCAATTGTGATTGTACAGACTTTACTTTTGTACAGAGTGCCTAAAAATTACCCTTTTAAAGATGATAGCAAACTTCTAAAGCCTAAAGGCAGGCGTCCACTAGTGACGACTGCAACGGATCGGGCCACAAATCCTCTGCCGTCCGCCAGGATCTTCTATAGGCATATAAATGCGTTGCAATGCGGCCCGTCTAGTGGACGCAAGCCTTAAAAGGCTAAGTTTAGCCAACTAATATCTGAAATATGTAGCTTTGTTTAATCATGAAATGTAAAAAACTTAATAGTCCGGGAGGTAGCAACGTCAGGAAAACAAGAATTTTAGATTGATGTTGTTCTCCCTCCTCTTTTGGGTAGATCCTTGTCTGGCAGGCGGTAGCGGTTGCGTTGGCGCTCAGTTGTGACCTTGACATTTAGAGCTGTCACTAATATGTCAAAAAATGCAGACCTTGGTCATATATTCCCGTTCCAAGTTCTATCAAAATAAACCGAATGATTCAGAAGTTAAAAGGGTGACGATCGAGGTGAGTGAATGATGATAAAAGTGTGTGGCAATAAAAAAATATGTTTGATAAACCTATTTTAAAACAAAAAATTGAAAATGAGTTTTTTTAATGTTTTTAAACCCTTGGAATAAGTATTACCTGTACAGGTAGGATGCGAACTAATAAATGCAACCACTGCCGCCAGCCAGAGTGCCCAGGTTCTATCCAGAAGAGGAAGGAGGACAACATATCAAAAAATCAGCAGACCTAAAATTTTTGTTTTACTCAAGGGGAAAGTACCTTTATTTTTCATAAGATTAAAAATAACATTCAAATATGCAAACTTGTTCATTTTCAACATAAACTTTTTTATCAATTTTTATGCGTTAAGCGTAAAAATTTAAGTTTGTTCATAAGGACATACCCTTTTAAAATGTAATATGTAAAGAAAGCTTAAGATTCTTCAGAATAGTCAAAACGCTCATTATCGCAAAAACAATGTTTTTTTTTCTTTTAAATAAACCAGTTTACATATTTAAAGGGTATTTTTAATCCTAAACATCTTTTCTTTATAAACATTTTTGATATTATTAAAAATAAGGGTACTTTTCCTTCTGCCAATGTTATAACCTGCGCGAAACAAAAGTTACATTTCATGGGCGAATAAACTGTTTACCGGCAAGCCAGTTGACGGTAAACGCACCAGCTCAAACAAACTATCCGCATTATAGGAAAGAATTTGCTGACGGCGTCTTGGTTTTCTGTTCGAAGTACGGTAGCTAATGAGCGTTACGGTCAGACCGCGGACGAAGGGTACGGGGTGCCGGTGTTTGTATTTTGCCACGGCTTTTAAGTGCGCATGTTCGTTAACCCACTGCGCGAGGTCGTAAAAATCCGAAAAATGCTTCTTGCCACTGCGGATCTAAATGTAGGTTATCTATGGGCAAACCTCGTCTACCACGGCAAAAAAGTAATATCTGATAGTTGCTTTTTAGCTTTTAGACCATGCAAGACTTTTATAAAGAATATCTTTTTTCGTAAAACGAATAATAAGAAAGTTTTCCATATGGTGCGAACTTAAGTAGACATGCTGTATAAAAGTGAAATCTGGCATCAAAGCCATTAAAATAAGCGTTGCTAAAAGTGTTTTTAATAAAACTTTACGGATATATTATTGTTTGGACTTTCTAAAACTTTTTATCGGTTTTGCGGATTTTTCTTTGATACGATATTTGTTTTTTAATATAAAATATAAAATATATATTTTCTTGCAGAAAATATATATTTTGTATTTTTAATTATTAAAACATGGTTTAATCATGCAGAATGAAAACATTTAGTTTTTCATTGAATTAATAATCGGTTTAGCGTAAATAATTACTTATAATGGTTTTATATTTACGAAAACAAACTTGTTAATTTTAATTAACTTGGTAATAAGAGTTTATTAAATTACTATCTTGAAACTATTGAGCATTATGCGACGTGTTTATTTTATGGCGTCAGTCTTCATTCATGTTCCCCTCGGATACTTTAAGATTGCTTGCATTTTCACAATTTACTTCTGCACACTATTAAAAATAATTGCAAGGTTGTGGCAAACTTTAAAACCCAAATAAATAATGTGGCTTTTTATGTTTTGATTTATTTTATAATAAACTTAAACATTGAAAATGTTGAATAAATATCAGGAGGCCTCAAAAAAATGTCTTCAATTGAAGGAAATCTACATATTTTCAATATTTTTTTTTATCTGTAATAGTAATTGTTTAACACGAAGGAAAAGAGATATATTTCCGGGCGATGGTGGAATTTGCTGAACGAGGCATCAGCTGAGGCCAGCAACCACCAAAAGTTCGGAAATCTGGGTCTTAGGTTTTGAGTTACGGGGTGTTAATTTTTTTTTAATTATCATTTTTTTGTCATTGCTTGTACACCAATTGAGATATTATTATAACTATTTTTTTAAACACTGTATATGTTTTTTTGTTTTTTGATATTATTATACATATAAACCTTCCTCTTGAATCACTCTATCTATTAAAAAAACGCATTAAAATCCGTTAAGAATAGTAACGTTAATATCGAATTTTAGTTATAGTTTATCCAAGATAGTCGACCCGTGCCCACTTCGTTGGGCGTTAATATATGAACTTTTTGTTTAATCATAGTAAAATATAGCCTATAACACTCCTGATTAGTGTAGCTTTCTGATTGTGATAAATTTTTATGATATGATAAGTACTTCCGAAGATTAGCGGCTACAAACAGACAAAGTTACAAACTTTCTTTTACCTTTTTATATATTAGTATAGATTTCAAGAAGCATGTAAACCGGGGTATACACGGTCATGCAAAACTGTCACATCTGTCAAAAAAACCAAAGCTCGCGCACAAATTTGACCGTGTGTATTAAAAAACTGCCACATCTGGCTTGGCATGCGACTCGATGTCAGAGTTTGATTTTTAGGGACGCGCGTCGTGTAAACTTGTGCATTTGTAGGACATGTCAGTTAACGTTTCAGTTTAGAAACGTCGTTTACGGGGTTATATTGTTGGTTTTGAGTTAACAAAATGGCTCTTTGGCGAAAGGAAAATGTATTGCGTGATTTTATAGATATGTACCAAGGTTATCCATGCTTTTGGAAATTTAAAAGTAATAAATACATTGACAAAAATAAAAAAATCTTTTCGCTGAATAACTCTTATGTTCTAGTTGATCACACCACCAGCTGCCAAAACTGACGCTGAACTGACAGGTACATCTAAATCGTGTGTATCAAAAGCTTCATTTGTCATTTGCTTTCATGCAAGTGCGTTTTAGGTTTGCATGACCGTGTATACCCCGGTTAATTGTTAGATCACACTGGGTGTTGTCAGTGAAAAGTCGATCTTGGATCTAAATAAGTTGGCCACCCTTGCAATATACCATTGGCAAAAAAATGTCGTTTTAGCCCCGCTACTCTTTACCATTTCTGCCTTTTTAACACGCTTTTATTAGCTTGGGTTGTATCTATCTATCTATCTATCTATCTATGTAACGGAATCTTTGAGCCTAATTTTTACCAACTCCCAGCGATTCAATTTCTTTGAAACTTTGCACACGTATCAAAAACCGATGACAATGCAATAATTTAAAAACAGTATGCCGTTATCCTGATTAGGACCGCCAGGATAAATAAATTCCTTTACAGATCCTCTGTGTCCTAATACTACTCTTGACAAAATGGCGAAGGAATTTTTTAGTGAATAAACTGGAGCATTTATTTTTAAAAAACTAATTGATATATCGAACTAAAAAATGAAAAATAAATAATAGTTTAAAAAACTAAAAAACACGCTTTTATATGCAACCGAACTAAAAATTAGAAAATCATTTTTCATTACAAAGAGTTTGTCACTTCAGAATAAAAGCGTGGGGTGCTTAATATATTAAATGTTATAATTATTCTATTTGCAAATATCTATGAGGGAAAAGTTATGAAAAAATAGTAAAATGTACCTCTACGCTTTTATTCTGAAGTGACAAACTCTTTGTAATGAAAAATTATTTTCTAATTTTTAGTTCGGTTGCATATAAAAGTGTGTTTTTAGTTTTTAAACTATTATTTATTTGTATTTAGATACTATTAAACAAGTATTCTACAAGTGTTTATAATGCCTTAAATACCCACCCTAAAATGTCTACCAGCTCTCGGATTATTATTTTTTTAAGCAAAGTATAAATAAAAAGAAACAATATTGGATTAGTATAAAAGTATGTTAAGTCCCACATAAACCATACGAATATCAAGGCCCGACCTTGACTTCTAGTGGCTTCCGTTAATGTGTACTGTGTATTTTTATCTTTCACAGTTAACAAATACATGTAATTTGTCACAGAACTTTTGCTAATAATGTTTCGCTATCAACCGTATATTTATAGTAATAATTAAAAGCTTTTATACAGGGTGGTCACCGAGGTATCCTAGAAACTTCGGATATTCAACAATGAAAATTATGAAAAAAACTTCATATGAACCTATGTCCTAAACGTCTTACTTTTTGAACTACAGTGTGTTAAATTTTTTTAAAAATATTGTTTTTTTATAATAACTTTTATTACAATTTAATTTTTTTAATTTTGGGGACGCCTCCTATGTACCAAGAGACATTTGTGGGCATACAAAATAAATTTTACCAGTATCGTTTATGAGGGTTTAAGGTAAATATTTTTGAGGAAAAAAATGGTACGCCAGTACATTTTTCTAAAATAAAAATATTTTTAAAATTCACATTAAGTTTGACACAAATTATTTAATCTTTTAACTTTTTTTTTTTAACGCACGGTTTTCGCGTAAATAAATAAAAAAACAAATCTTTGGCAATGGCCGAGCAGCAACACCAAAAACAAGCAAGATACAAATTAGTTACGCCAGCTTTACACCCGATTTTCCGGATATAATTTAAGTTGCTTGGTTGTACTGCTTACAGAATCGTTTTTCTAACTATATAGAGTCAGCAACAGAATAGAAACCGAAAGTGGGGGATGATTGGAGGTCGGTTTGATGATAAACAACTGGTCAGGCCAATTTTACACATGATTTTTCCAGATAAGTTCAACCTAAAAATGTATTGCTGTACACGAAATTGTTTGTCACAGTGTAAAGAGGCAACAACAAAATAAAAACCGGAAGTCGGAGATGATTGGAGAGCGGTTTGATGATAAACTGGTAACGCCAACTTTACACATGATTTTTCCAAATAAAATTCAATCTAAAAATTTGTTGCTGCTTACGAAATTGTCGGTCACAGTGTAAAGAGTCAGCAACAAAATAAAAACCGAAAGTCGAAGATGATTGAAGATCGGTTTGATAATAAACTGGTCACGCCAACTTTCCACATGATTTTTTCAGATAAAATTCAATCTAAAAATTTGTTGCTGTACACGAAATTGTTTGTCACAATGTACAGAGTCAGCAACAAAATAAAAACCGAAAGTCGGAGATGATTGAAGATCGGTTTGATAATAAACTGGTCACGCCAACTTTACACATGATTTTTTCAGATAAAATTCAATCCAAAAATTTGATGCTGCACACAAAATTGTTTGTTACAGTGTAAAGAGTCAGCAACAAAATAAAAACCGAAAGTCGGAGATGATTGAAGATCGGTTTGATAATAAACTGGTCACGCCAACTTTACACATGATTTTTTCAGATAAAATTCAATCCAAAAATTTGATGCTGCACACGAAATTGTTTGTCACAGTGTAAAGAGTCAGCAACAAAATAAAAACCGAAAGTCGGAGATGATTGAAGATCGGTTTGATAATAAACTGGTCACGCCAACTTTCCACATAATTTTTTCAGATAAAATTCAATCTAAAAATTTGTTCCTGTACACGAAATTGTTTGTCACAATGTACAGAGTCAGCAACAAAATAAAAACCGAAAGTCGGAGATGATTGAAGATCGGTTTGATAATAAACTGGTCACGCCAACTTTACACATGATTTTTTCAGATAAAATTCAATCTAAAAATTTGTTGCTGTACACGAAATTGTTTGTCACAATGTACAGAGTCAGCAACAAAATAAAAACCGAAAGTCGGAGATGATTGAAGATCGGTTTGATAATAAACTGGTCACGCCAACTTTACACATGATTTTTTCAGATAAAATTCAATCTAAAAATTTGTTGCTGTACACGAAATTGTTTGTCACAATGTACAGAGTCAGCAACAAAATAAAAACCGAAAGTCGGAGATGATTGAAGATCGGTTTGATAATAAACTGGTCACGCCAACTTTACACATGATTTTTCAGATAAAATTCAATCCAAAAATTTGATGCTGCACACAAAATTGTTTGTTACAGTGTAAAGAGTCAGCAACAAAATAAAAACCGAAAGTCGGAGATGATTGAAGATCGGTTTGATAATAAACTGGTCACGCCAACTTTACACATGATTTTTTCAGATAAAATTCAATCCAAAAATTTGATGCTGCACACGAAATTGTTTGTCACAGTGTAAAGAGTCAGCAACAAAATAAAAACCGAAAGTCGGAGATGATTGAAGATCGGTTTGATAATAAACTGGTCACGCCAACTTTCCACATAATTTTTTCAGATAAAATTCAATCTAAAAATTTGTTGCTGTACACGAAATTGTTTGTCACAATGTACAGAGTCAGCAACAAAATAAAAACCGAAAGTCGGAGATGATTGAAGATCGGTTTGATAATAAACTGGTCACGCCAACTTTACACATGATTTTTTCAGATAAAATTCAATCCAAAAATTTGATGCTGCACACAAAATTGTTTGTTACAGTGTAAAGAGTCAGCAACAAAATAAAAACCAAAAGTCGTAGATGATTGAAGATCGGTTTGATAATAAACTGGTCACGCCAACTTTACACATGATTTTTTCAGATAAAGTTCAATCCAACAATTTGTTGCTGCACACGAAATTGTTTGTTACAGTGTAAAGAGTCAGCAACAAAATAAAAACCGAAAGTCGTAGATGATTGAAGATCGGTTTGATAATAAACTGGTCACGCCAACTTTACACATGATTTTTTCAGATAAAATTCAATCTAAAAATGTGTTGCTGCTTACGAAATTGTCGTTCACAGTGTAAAGAGTCAGCAACAAAATAGAGACCGGAAGTCGACCCGACAAAAATTGAATTAATGCCATAAATAAATAAATAATCTATAATTTTATTTATTATTTTTTAGTTGTCATGGATTTCAATAAATATTCTGCAATAAATGAATTACACAAAAGTCGATTTTATTGTGTTTACCGTTAACCATTCTTTGTTTTATTTAGGTTGTTGGACAATGATGACCGAGATGATGACTATTTTTCTAAAATTGCCGGGATACAAATCATACAAGAATCCGGTAATTTCTGTAAATATTTCTTGCCAGATTGGATCGATATACACGTTTTTAACAGCTGATTAACCGTGTTGCAACATTGTGTTTTCTACTCTGAATGGCGAATTGCCGCTCAGTATAGAACATATATCTACAATCAGTAAGATGTAAACAAAAGCATTATAACTTGTATTATGTTACTTATTATTGTAATTGCACCGTCGTAATGTTTTTATCATTGTTTTATTATAGGTAGATTTGAAAAACAAATGCAGCTGTTAGCAAAATATTGTTTCACAATATTTTGATTTATAGAGGAGCCTTCCATAATAATATAATCTTGTTATTTGTAAACCAATTCCTTTAACACGGTAATTTTTATTTTGAAGGGGACACTTTATTGTGTCAAAATTCACTTGTTCAGGGCTATCGCCTCCCCTCACCAGCACAAACGTAAAAAAGTTTAAATGGGAAAGGGGTCAAGTGACCCCTCATTTTAAAGGGTTTTAAATTCTTTCTATTTAGTCTTTTAAAATCGTTTCAGTAGTTTTCGAGAAAATTCACCCTAAATTTTGGGTTATCTAGCCTATATTTTTTTATTGTTTAAAATATCAAAATAAATTTTGGTACGTAGGACTATCACATTAATATGCATTTATTAACGAATTTATTTGTTATTACTTCCGGTTTAGTTGTAAACGACCTTAACTTTCCTATTTTAAATGAAACATCCGGATTATTTTTACTAATCTGAATATATAATGACATTTCAAGTACAATGACAGTATATTTGGATTAATGTCACTATGGATTTAAAACTAAAAATTTAAAATATTTAGAGGTTAGATGTCAAAAAGTAACAAATGAAGTCATGGGATTCGGAATGTTATTTTTTATTCAAATTGGTAAAAATATTCCGGCTGTCTTATTTAAAATAAGAAATTAACGGTAGGTTCCAGCTAAATCGGAAGTAATAAAAAACAAATGAATTTGTGAAAAAAGGCACATTTATGTGATATACTTAAGTACTAAACTTTATTTTGATATTTTTTAAACCATAAAAATATTGCATGGTTAGAGACCTCAATATTTAGGATACATTTTCTTGAAAATCACTGAACCGATTTTAAAAAACTAAAAATTGTTTAAAAGAATTTTTAACCCTTTAAGATAAGGTATCATTTGACCTCTTTTCTATTTAAAGTTTTTAAGGTTTGTGCTGGTGATGGTAGGGGATAACCCTGAACAAGTAAATTTTGACACAAAACGTGTGCCCCTAAAAATAAAAATTCTTTTAGGGATTTCTTGTTAGTATACAAATACCGGAATTATATGGGGTGGGTCAATTTAAATGCACTGTAAATTTTTACGTATACAATAATTAATCTAAGTTTAAAGTAAAAATATTTCTTTGTATGAAATATATATATATATATATATATATATATATATATATTTACAATTATGCATAGGAGTCAGACTAAACAAAACCTTAAAATGAGTATTTTAAATAAAATATATTGGTTAATTTTTATTTAAAATTTTACAAATTGATTTTGCTATCAGGAAACAAGTGTTGTTGAGCATTTCAGAAAATTGTAGAGACGAAAATACGTTTTTTCTCAGAAAATATTAATTACTAAACACAACTTAAAATGCGAAAACACAGTCATTTAACAAGTAAAGTTTTTACATGGTAAGGTTTTTCGAAATCGCATATTTCATTATTCTTGTTGCAAAATAGCAGTAAACTAAAAAATGACCATTAGTCGTACTCTTTCTGGATCGTTGGAATTTCTTTAAGGACCTTCATATTTGGCCAGAAACGTTATAAAGGGTGTTTTTTAACGATGATATAACTTTAATCTATAAAAAATATGAAAGTAAATATATTGTGATCGAAAACATAATGCTATGTAAAAGAACAAGTTATTACATTAACGTTTAAAAATGGCATGTGGCCACCGCGGCAGTCTACCAGATAGGCTATTCTTTTAGTCCAATTTTGAGTGACTTTTTCGAGTACTTCCGGTCGTATATCATGAATAACACAAGTAATGTTGGCTTCTAAGACTTCTATCGTTGCTGGTTTATAAGCATACACTAATGACTTGACGTAGCCCCACAGAAAATAATCTAGGGGCGTCACATCACAGGTTCTGGGTGGATAGGTAACAGGTCCATTTCTCGAAATTAATTTTTCGCCAAACCTTGTTTGCAACAAGGCGATAGTTTCGTTCGCCGTGTGGCATGTAGCGCCATCCTATCTCGTCTTGCATCCACATCTCGTCTGGATCAATATCATCCATATTTTGAAACAAATATTCATGAATCATGGTTCGGTAACGTTCTCCATTGACCGTAACGTTCTGTCCAGCCTCATTAAAAAAAAAATAAGGTCCGATGATCCCATTAGCATGTAAACCACACCACACGGTCACTTTTTCTGAATGTAATGGAGTCTGTTGGATTTCCTGTGGATTAGCATCGCACCATATCCGGCAATTTTGTTTATTCACAAATCCAGAAAGCCAAAAATGAGCCTCGTCGCTAAACAGAATCTTACGATAAAACAACGGGTCACCTTCCAGCTGTCCTAATGCCCAGTTAGCGAAACGACGCCGCAAGCCATGATCTTGCGGCTTTAATTCTTGCACCAGTTGGATCTTATAGGGGTATAGATCAAGATCTTTCCGCAAAATTTGCCAGGTAGTTGACGGACAGAGCCCAACTTGTTGCGACCGACGACGAATGGATAACTTTGGATTCTCTTCCACACTTTCACGCACAGCGGCAATATTTCTTTCATTACGCACATTCCTTCGACGTAGTGGTGTTTTCACATCGTCTAAAGAGTACGTGGTACAAAATCTATCCACAGTACGACGAATTAGTAACTCAGATGGACGATCGTGTGGCCCATAAAATTCACGAAGTCTTCTATGAGTCTGGCGAACTGATGAATCAGTCATCAGTAAATTTGGATAATTTGGTAACGTTGGTCAAGCGTAAGTTTATTCATGATGATTTGCCAAAGTATACTGAAAATAAATTTTATGAACAGTGTCAGATTGACAGTTAAGTCTGACCGTTGTTGCCATGTAAAGTTCTATCCAACCTAAAAAACACCCTTTACCATAATAAAACCCTATGCCAAATTTCGTTAAAATCACATTACAGTTTGAATTGAAAAATAATAAATTAATTAAATTTGTATTTTTTAAAATTTAGTATTGTCAAACAGTTGCTGTTTTAAATTCTTTTAACTTTTACAAAAAACACGGTGTTTATTTTTTTACAAAACAATCAGTTTTTTATTGATGCTGCCACATCTTCTTTAGTTAAATCGTCTTTTTCTTTTCTAATATCCAAGACGTTCCCTGGATAAGTCACTTCATAGGGACTTCCATCATTTTCCACTACCCATACTGATCCTGGCTTGGCTTCATCCAGTATATCGACCAAACCTTTTGCAACACTTTCTGCCTGTTTAAATTAAAATATAAGTATGTATTTAAATTTTAATTTACTTTAAAAATTAAAAAGGAAAAACCGCTAAAAGTTTGTAAACGTGGACTTTAAATCTTTTTTAACTTGGTCTTACAAGGAAACTAATCCAGGTGTCCCCCGCCGATTTTGATAAAACTGCACTATGTTGTAGTACATCCAAAAATAAAAAAGACAAGTATTTTTTATCGGCCATTAAACACTTTTAAGGGATGAAATGCGCCCCTGAAACCCACCCTTAAATTATTTATTTTCAAATTTCTTGAGAACGAATTGAGATAAATTCTAATTTTAATAACCGAAAATTCTATCAGCCTCTAATTAATTTTTTTATATTTAAAAACAAATTAATTTTAAGGCTGGATTTCAGGTTTGCATGTCTTAACATTTTAAGAATCTTAAAAGATCAAATAGTATGGATGTTTATAATATAAGCAATAATATTCTTAATGAGATAAGTCATTGTCTGATTAAACCACTGACACATCTAATTAATTTATGTATTAGCCAGGGAAAGTTTCCTGGTTCTTTAAAAACCCAGAGTGGTTCCACTTTTTAAGAAGGGTGATGTTTACCTGCCAGAGAATGATTTCCAATTTTGGTAAGGTTTTTTAAGTTGTGATTAATAAAAGCTTGAATCAATATTTGGAAGGTTTTAGATTACTGCATGCTTTTCAATTTGGGATCCGTGACACACTAACTACAGTTCGGGCTGTTTCCCATGTTGTTAGAGACATAGTTGAGGGGCTTGAAAGGGGGAGTGCATAGATCTTACCCTGTGTGACCTCAGCAAGTCCTTCGACTGTGTCTCACATGAACTCTTGCTACAAAAGCTCTCAAGGTATGGAGTCAGAGGTCTTCCACTGGATTTACTAACCTCCTATTTAACAAACCGAACACAGTGCGTCTGTCTTAACAATGAGTCTAGAATGTGCGCTGAGATGAGTGGCGTCCCCCAGGGTTCTGTCTTGGGGCCTCTACTCTTCATAGTGTACATCAATGATTTGTTTACTTATATGCTTCCTGAGAAGGTTGTCTACTTTGCGGATGATACGTCATTAATTTCTAAAGCCCAATCTCTTAAAAACTTAAAAATAAATACAAGCTAATACAGGATAAAGTAGAGACCTGGTTCACCCAAAATAGCTTGAAACTTAACATTGATAAAACCCAGGAAATTATTTTTTCGAATAAATCGACACAAGACTTGACACAAGAAAATAGTGTCAAGCTACTGGGCTTGACTATAGATAACAAACTTAATTGGAGCGCGCATATCGCGGCCCTAAAAGCAGGTTGTACTCTATAATTTTCGTAATAAGGACATTGAGGGCTGTAGATAGTAATTCTGCTCCTTCACTGTCACTTATCATATGGGGTTCATCTGTGGGGTAATGCCTCAGATTCTGTGTCTGTATTTAGGTTACCAAAGAATGTTGTTCGTGTGATCGCTCGTGCGGGCTATATAGACCACTGCAAGCCCCATTTCGGAAGGCGTTAAATAATGACATTACCATCAGAAGCGATAAAAGAATTAGATTTTTCCAAATATAAATTAAACCTTAAAAATGTTTTTATACAAAACTCATTTTATTCGGTGGGTGAGTATGAGCATACACTTTCTAGTAAATGTGCAAGACTGGAGGGCTTAATGAAATTTTAAATACGTTAATATGTGTTATTAATGTACCACACCATATTGCATTTTCATCAAAATTGGCAAGAGACACCTGGGATAGTTTTCTTGTTGGTATATCCTTAAAGTTTCTACTGCCCGAGCCTTAGTAACCGAGTATTAATATCTTTTCTGTCCATTTTATTAACCAAATCATTTTTCAAAATAGGTATAACAGATAATTTGTTAATTAAAGTGAATCAAAATTATCTTTTCAATTTATTATCTGTAATGTCGGTACAATTTATTATCTTATCTTAATACCAAATATAAGTAGGTACTAACGTAAGTATTAGTACATATTTTGGCGTTTAAAAATAATTTAAAATATTATATAACTCGACATTGATACAGAGTCCGTTTAGTTAAGAATGGCCCGAGATGAAAAAAATACCGAAATTTAAATAATGGAGAGCTTCTTCTAACATTTTAACATCCTACTTTTTAACCGACTTTAAAAAACCAGGAAGATTATAAGTTCGACACTTAGGTTTTCTCTTTTTTTATCTTTGTGACATCGTACGAAGGCTTATGCCTAAATACCAAAGTACCGTGAGTGCCGGGTTATTGGATGTTTAAACCATTTTTTTACTCTGTTTCGTCAACGTTATCCAAACACTGAAACATACAGTTTTGCTTTTACAGCACCTTTTAGACAACGCGGTAGTGCCACCACGGACGTTATTTTTTAAAATAACTACTACCTAGAATTGGCAGAATACTACACAGAGGCTTTGCCATTACCATCTGTGAGATGACGAGCTATTAAAAATCCGTGGAAGGAACCGAGATTCGAACCCGGATCGCTGCGGTGAGAAGCTGATACGTTAGCCTCTACACCATGCTAGCTACATTTTTGTTTTAATCGAACGATCTTGCAGATTATCCGAAGGCTGAAAGAATAATTGCATACGTGACGTGACGTTTGATTCGAAATCGCTTTTCTAACAAACTGTCCAATAAAAACCGACAAGTTTAAAATTTCATTGCATAGTAAAAAACCTAGTACTTAGGCACTCCGCACATGGGTCGGTGAAACAGTGACGAGACCGAGATTCGATGAGCTTTCGACAGCATGTACGCATATATTCGTGTTTGAAGTGGCGACAAAGGTACAGAGACGAGCATACGTTTAATAATTAATTTTTACTATATTCTCAGCCAATGAAATCATATGTCGATCGGAAAGAGTCGATGTTCTCCGAACCCGACCACGACGGGGCAAAAACTACCCCTTTGGATTATCCTACCAGGTCCAAGAGTGTCATGATAGAGCCTTCTAAGAAAAGTACCCAAAAGTCTAAATCCTATCGAACATTATTTTACAGACAAAAAATAAGTAATATGTTTTCTTACCTAACAGGTTGGCTTCTTTTGCTATTTTTTCAAGCTTCTTCTGTGTAATCTTTTCGCAAATATTCTTTTAAAGTATAATTATAAAGTACAGGACGTCTTTAACCTCCTCCTCAAATCTAATATTAAACAAATCCATCTTTGGTTCAAAGTTTCTTGACGTAACACTAATAATCCCGTGTAAAAACCAGACACGATCCTATGAATCACACACTGTAAACCAAATACAAAAGCTTTCTGTATTACATTTGTTTATCAAAGGACGCGGATTGCTGAGATCGGACACGCCAATATGCGTACGTGCTGTCGTTGCCTGTGAAAATCGCGTTCTCGTCGATGTTTTACCGACCCATGTGTGGAGAGCCTTAGGCTTCGCAAATCTCTTTGTGATAAAAATATTATGTCTTACCTTTTGGGGAGTGGAACCTTCAATTTCGTCCGCAAATTCCTGTGCGAACCGCTCATTGATTGCATTTTTGGAGCATTTAAAAGTAATGTAGTCTGTGTAAGGCCTGGACACAACGCAAAGACTTTGACTCCTGTACGGTCAATATGATTTCCTAAAGTAAATTAAAAAAAAAAGTAATATTAGTTATTTTAAAGTTTCAAGGCGACTAAATATTGGGGACCAAAAAATATGTTTTAATGATGTTTTTTTATTTTTATTGTATTTATATTGTTCCGTAATACCCCGTATAAAAACACGTATGGTCGTTTTATTCTTTTTATTAACAATACAACGAGACGATGGTTACAACAATGACAAATCTTTTATTGTCATTGTCTCGATGTGAATCAAACAAAGATCAAATCAATACTAACGGCCGTATTCAGAATACGCTTCGACAAATATTTGTCAGACTGATAGCCTGAACCTTTTTTTTAAGCAGGATATCAGTCTGATAAATATTTGTCAGAGCTTGGTGAATACTGCTGTAACTCTCGGAGATTTCCTGTCGTCCTTTTATATTAACGTGGAAACGCCTAGAACATTGTAGAAATATCCCGTAAATTCTAAAGTACAGGATAGAATAAAAGTTCTCAATGGATAATTCGAGCGTTTTCGGAAACCTTCGAAAGTGATGAAAGAACTTGGAAAAACTACGGTAAATTATTTAAATAAATTAACAAACTACTAAACACATTTTTAAAGTCTGTAACAATATGTATAACAAGTTTAAATACCGGGCTAAAATTAAAAAACTACTAAGGTGCCTAAAATTTAAAATTTGAGGTTTGAAAAACAGCTTCAAATTGGTCACGAAATGATCATAAATGGTCACTAAAGGTGGCGAATTGGTCATTGTGAGCGGCCCATTAGAATATTTACGACCTCAATACTGAAGTTGGGTGCTCATCCGACGCGATATCAGTTGGTCACAATTTGGTCATGATTGGTCAGTGGGTTGCAATAATTGGTCAGCGGTCAAATGGACTCTAGAAAAGTTAACTTTTGTTTTTAAGCTATTAAGCCGTCGTTGTTAATTTTTTTCTTTCTCGTCTCGCCAGCACGAGTGGTTGGCATCCTCACAGGTTACTCGGTAGACTCGTTGCGTACTACAGTAGTACGTTTGGTCTAAAGAACACGTCATTAGGTGGACAGAAGCACGGGAACCTCATAGGTAAAAGCATAAATTTGAAAAAGCTGTCTTTATTGACAATAACATAAATATTTTTAGTAAACCAAGTGTGGAAATACCATAATTAAAGCGCTCCAATGCTGGCGTCGCGTCCTAGGTAAACAACCTCACGCTTGACTGACCATGAAAGTCCGAAATTCTTTAAGTAATATGTTTGTTAATTTTAATACTTTGTTTTGTATTTTGCAAGGCGTATAATATAAATTTGTGTTCTTATTGGGTGTGGAATCCCTTATTCCAACTATAAATATTCTAAAAACTGTATTACATTTAAAATAAATTACCACATCCGAGGGCTTTGGTAAATCCACATATTCCAAACTGTGTCATGGTGTGTAAAGGGTAACCGGAGGACGGTATAATTCCCAAGATTGATCCAATATTGACTATAATTCCCCCAGATCCATTGCTGGATTTTGACATATATTGAAGACCAAGCAACGAACCAACAACACATCTAAAATTTAAGTATTAATTTTATAGTAAAACATATTATTTATTTGCTTTAAAATAATATTATTTATTAGTGTGTTCATGTTACACTGACCATTGTGGAAATATGAATATGCCTATGCAAAGCGGAGAAAAAGACGCTTTAACGCGTGTAGAATACTAACAGATGGGGATTAGACAAAGAATGCCTGCATGTAAACATGGCAACGCATCGGTTTTACTTTGTTGTTACTTTACTGGCCTCTGAACCTTTTTATTTGGATGAGCGTATATAAGATTGATTGAGTTGTGTCTTACACAAAGAAAAATTGTTTTATGAAATAATTATAGTTTACTTGTTCTTATTGTTATAAATAAGGTATATTTAAGTTATATCTTTTTTCTACTCGCGAGCGAAAAGTCCACTTTTCTCACGCATTTTGGTTCTGATAAAGTCACTTATCTGCACTAGTGTGGAAAAGTACTTTTTTCGTACTACATTACCGCACTAGTGCGGAAAATTACAAAAATATCGAACCATACATTAGCAAGTCGCAAAAAGAATTTTCATGTTTAAAAGAAAATTTTGCGTTTGCCAAATTCAAGAGGTGGAAGACACATATTCCGCAGACACTAATATTTCCACAACAAAAATACTTCTTTAATCCGCTATTAAGGTCAAAGCACACTAGGCGCTCAAGGCTTTTTAAATCAACAGACCAAAGCGCCTAGTGTGCTTTGACCATAAACCTGTAAAATACTACAAATTTGACATTCCATATTAATATTGTGACAACGTATTTTTCTTTAACCAAATACGTCGCCTGGGATGCGTAACTTGGATGGGGTATTGGACACTTTAAACTCACTTTAAAAATAAATAAAAATATTATATTTTGCACTAAATAAAATTACAATTTTACCAGTATAATACTATCAACATCTCCCTTTCTTCCCTTAAACTATTCGGACAATGGGAACACCCAATATTTTTCGAAGTCAGGATTCTACTACCCCCGTCTTAAAATTTTGTTCTCTTTAAATATTAAATTTTTCAGTGTTTGTTTTGCGTTTCTAGGCGACCCAGCTTGTTTAATGTTTTTATTTTATTATTATAAGAGTAACCTAGAAAATTGTTTGATTTATACTTTTTAAACCTTGACACCTCACGTATATTTTTATGTACCAAATTTCCCAATTTTAAGTAACCCAATTAGAATTTAAATTTCCCAAAAATGTATATTTTTAAAATTCCCAAAATGTATACTTTTTTATTCTAGGTGTTCACAATAGCAAATAGGAAGATTAGGTAGATATTTTTTAAATGTCAAAATGTCTCAAACCACCCCACATAGGAGAGATTTGATACTTGGTACTGGGAGGATTAATAAATAGGTACATTTTATAGAATCATGTAAAAACATTTTTATTGAATGGTAAAACAAGCACATTCTGTATGACACCATTTGGAACAGACCTGACATCTAATTCAATACTCATGAGGTTTTGAATTCGAATATAATGAATTACAATAAATGCAGGCTACGTACTCCTGGTCGCCTTCTGCCCCCCTCCCTTGAGGGCCATATCAATTTTTTACCTGAAGTTTTTAAAAAATTCTACTTCTAAATTTTTATTACATACCGGGTGTTGCTCCGTCGAGCGGGACATAGGGAATCCCATGTAAATTTTGAAGTGGTCCAATATTGGCTCCCCTAATTATTTTAGAAGAAAATATTTTTAGGATTTTTAAAGAGCACAAAGAGTTGTACCCAGTGTACAAATGTCAGCTCTTCTTAGTCCGCCAGCTAAGAGATAAATGCTAAAATAAGTTACGAATCTCCTATCTTCTTAACCGCCTTGTATTATTAAAAGTTTATAATAAAATACTAGAAAAATTATTTAACCTCTTACTCTCAAGTTGTCAGATCAATGTCACATCATTTTTAAACCAAGAAAAAATCACTATTATAAAATGGTTTTACCAGGGAAATAGTTATCGAAGAGTAGCGGACAAGTTTGCAGCCTATTTTTCCAATAGGCCAATACCAAGTAAATCGACAATACAACGAACGATAAAAAATTTGAAACTCAGGCACAGTAATCAATAATTGCAAATGTGAAGAAAATCGACTTAATCTTTCGCCAAACGATTTTTTTTTATGGGGACATTTAAAAACTAAGCTACCAATAAAAAATATGAAAATTTAGTCCAGCTAAGGAATGCTATTTCCGCTGAATGTGCCAGGATATCGATGTACCAACTAGCCAACAACGTAAGAAATGAGTTTTATAATCGTTTGGGTTATTGTCTGGCAGTTAGTGAAGGAATATTTGAGCATTTGATTAAATCCTGATATTTTCGTCATAAATTAATTTCTAAATGTAGAAAAACTTGTTTTATTGTCTTGCGTAACTATGAGTGCATGTGTTGGAATTAGCTGTAAACTAAAATAAAATGCGAGGATTCTTTTTGAAATTCCTGTATAAAATTGTTCAGTTTTGGCAATGACATTATAAATTAATGATCTAAATTGTCACTGATAAATCGATATGGTGTTTGTATTATTGATTTCTAGAGTACAGAGTGCATAATGAGATACTACGTTGCAGAAGTATTAAGCAGTTTACTCTTTACTGGTTGGTTGAAAAATGCTCAAATTTTCATTTTGGGTGGAACTTACTGTGCTCTTCAATAAACCCTAATAGCATTTTTTCTAAAATAATTAGGGGAGCCAATATTTGACTACTTCATAATTTACATGGGATTCCCTATGTCCCGCCCGACGGAGCAACACCCGGTATATCAAGTCTTGCCAAATGTTGTGTATCGACCCTCCCATAATGTCTAATTTAACAACTACCGCTATAACAAACATAATTTTTAAGTTAATGGTATAAAAATTTAATAAAAGACGCAGTTTAAAATGTAGTTTTTAGCAAAACTATTAGTTTAAAAAAATTAATAATAATAAATTTCTTGCATAAACTAACTACATACTTCATTTTTAGCTTTAAAATACACTTTTATTCACTGAACAAATTCGGCTAAAATGATGCATGTGAGAATTTTCTTACTGGCTGGCATTTATTAAATGAACGATTAAGTAGAAGATTTACCGATTTGTTGGTTACTAGGCGCGAAATACAAAACCGTATTTAGCCTCCTTGTGTATCAACCCACCCTAGTCTCCCCTACTATTATTTTGACTTTTTAAAGGTCAATTCTAATTGCTTACCCTGTGATATTAGTCGTGATTTGTTGCTCCCATTTTAAATCATTCATTATTCCTGCGCTGTTAACTATTATTTCTGGAATGTCGTGAAACTGAATGGACTTTCTGTAAACATCATCTAGTTCTTTAGCGTCTGAAACGTCTGCTTCGAAAAATAAAACTTTTTCGTCTCCAAATTCCTTGCATAGAGCTTGTAAAGCAATTTCTCCTTTTCTTGATCTAAATCCACGATGGCTAGTTGCTGTAATCCTAAAATACGAACAGTAGACTTTATTTTTCTAAACATAATTCAAAAACTAAGACGTTTAGGACATATGTTTATATGAAGTTTTTTGTTATTTTCTGTTGTAGAATTGCCCCGTAAAGTTTGTTGGTTGAGTTACTGGACACCCTGTATGTATGTAGGTAATTTAATTGAAATTGATGAGAACTTTGATGTCTATTGGTGCCTAAACGGTGAGGTTTATCGACTTTAATAAAGAGTATCTTGTTTTTTAAGTTTTTGATTATCTATAAAGTGGGGCCCCCAGCTTTGTGATATCTGTCAAAATAAAAAAATTATGATGTAAATAAATTTTAAGTTTTAGGTAAAGTGCCCTCTGGCGGTATTTAAAAAAGTACTTTTGTCTTAAAATTTTAGAATCCGCAAAGCTCGATTTGCGTGCCAAATATCAACTGGATTGGTTAAAAATTAATGCAATATGGCGAAAAAAACCAAAATAAAAATTGAACTTTGACGGCTTGTAACTCGAAAACGAATGACAATTAAAAAAAAATATATGAAGCTCCACCCTTATTTTGTCAAGTAGAATCACCTCCTTAAGTTTCGTGATCGAAGCGGCGCTTTAACCCAGACTATCAATTTTGATATGTTTTACAATATTTTACATGCAATTTTTAAACCTTGTGCTAAAAATTGTAAGGGTTACAGTGACAAAACCAAGACTTGACATGTTTCGGGTATTAGACTGGACAGGTTTCGTGACAGTAACCCGTACCATTTTGGCACAATGTTTAAAAATTGCATGTAAGTCCGACACCCAAAACATCGTCAAAATTAACAGGCTAGGTTAATGCGCCGCTTCCATACCGGGTGTTGCTCCGTCGAGCGGGACATAGGGAATCCCATGTAAATTTTGAAGTAGTCAAATAATGGCTCCCCTAATTATTTTAGAAAAAAATGCTATTTGGATTTATTGAAGAGCACAGTAAGTTCCACCCCAAAATGAAAATTTGAGCATTTTTCAACCAACCAGTAAAGAGTAAACTGCTTAATATTTCTGCAACGTAGTATCTCATTATGCACACTGTACTCTAGAAATCAACAATAATAACACCATATCGATTTATCAGTGACAATTTAGATCATTAATTTATAATGTCATTGCCAAAACTAAACAATTTTATACGGGATATTCAAAAGAATCCTCGCATTTCATTTTAGTTTACAGCTAACTCCAACACATTTACACAAGACAATAAAACAATTTTTTCTACATTTAGAAATCAATTTATGACGAAAATATCAGGATTTAATCAAATGCTCAAATATTCCTCCATTAACTGCCAGACAATAACCCAAACGATTATAAAACTCATTTCTTACGTTGGGGCTAGTTGGTACAACGATATTCCGGCACATTCAGCGGAAATAGCATTCCTTAGCTGGACTAAATTTTCATATTTTTTATTGGTAGCTTAGTTTTTAAATGTCCCCATAGAAAAAAATCGTGTGGCGAAAGATCACGTCGATTTTCTTCACATTTGCAATTATTGATTACTGTGCCTGTAGTTTGACATTTTTTATCGTCCGTTCTATTGTCGATTTATTTGGTATTGGCCTATTGGGAAAATAGGCTGCAAACATGTCCTCTACTCTTCGATAACTATTTCCCTGGTAAAACCATTTTATAATAGTGATTTTTTCTTGATTTAAATAGTTTATTATTTAAGAATGATGTGACATTGATCTGACAACTTGAGAGTAAGAGGTTAAGTAATTTTTCTAGTATTTTATTATAAACTTCTAATAATACAAGGCGGGTAAGAAGATAGGAGATTCGTAACTTATTTTAGCATTTATCTCTTAGCTGGCGGACTGAGAATAGCTAAAATTTGTACACTGGGTACAACTTTTCACGCTCTTTAAAAAATCCTAATTATATTTTCTTCTAAAATAATTAGGGGAGCCAATATTGGACCACTTCAAAATTTACATGGGATTCCCTATGTCCCGGTATATGGCGGAATGAATATTCGTGGTAGACTCATCAAAAGCAACACCTTAAATAGGTTTTAAAAGGGTTAATAGATAATTATTGCAAGTTGCCTTATTAAGCTCGAGAATTATTAATACCGGGCCTTATTTAAATAGTGCTTGTAAAAAAGGGAATAAAATTTAGTAGATTTTCTTTATTGTTTTGTGTTGTAGGGTTTTGTTTAACACAATTACAGAAATACATTTATAAAAGCAAGGTTTTAAGTATTTTTACTTTTCGATTTTGTGGTCGGCAACCGTTCGGTCAGACGAACAGTTCCGAAGTTAAAATACGACCCAAATAAGGCACGACCTGAAACCGACATAAATAAAGCCAGGTTGATCATTGCGTCAAAAAGTCACGTGATGGCAATGTTTAAAAAAATAAATTATACCTACTTAGTCATTTAAAAAATATATAAATAATAAGCTTTTAAAAATACAATATACAACATAAAATGAAAAGTATCTAAAAATATTACAACTTATAATTATTATTAGGACCTATTCAATTAAATCAGTGTCACTATCACTATCATCCCCTAACTGTATAATTAACTCCTTAACATTACTTGAAAGTGTGGTATATGATTGTTCAACTTTAATTACGTGATCTACACTGTTGCTCCAACTATTTACTGGTATTTTATCTATTTCCCTGGTGATAATGCCTAATACAAAACTATTTAAAGTCGGTGAACTGTTGTTACGTCTAACTTGCGATTTCAATTGATGCCAAATATGTTCTATAGGGTTAAAAATGCAGTGATATGGTGGAAGCCTTAAAACTGAATGTCCCATGCTATTTGCAAACTCATCACAAACATATTTTTTCTCTATATTAAAACATTTTAATACTTCAAGTAATTGTTTTTTTGAATAATTTTCATGAAAATAAATATTATTGGCGTGCATACATTCTTGAGTAATTTCTTTGGTGTCGCTTGAACAAGGGTGTTTGTTTAATGGCCTACTATGATAGCTAGCGTTATTGGTTAATGTATATTGGGTTTACCTTTATTTTTATTACAATTGATTTTTGCCTACCGAAATTTATTTTTAAGGTACCTACCTATACCTATACCTATTTATCAATTGTAATAAAAGTTACCTAGTACCCAAAATTATGTTTAGAAATACTAACTACATACCTGTTTGCACATTTTTACATATTTTCATATAATTTATATCTAGCTATCAATATTTCAATTGCTTCTCAATGTAAAAGTAAAAAATTCACTCCGGCCCTGCCTGCAGCTGGACGGAGTCTGCCGGCCGGTAGGAAGATTTATTGGAGGCAATATAATCGAAGTCCTTAAGTCAGAACGGTATAAGTATGAATTTACTTTACTATACTTGTTAAGGGAGTCCTTATGTTACCATGCATCTGCGCAAGCTCAGATGTCAAAATAAGGCCGGTATTATTAGTGCCTGGCTTTATTTCACTGTGCAATAGTTCTCGAATTTCATGAAGTTAATTTTATTGCTGGCCCAAGCATTTAAAGTGTATGGTAACAAAATATGTTTCTTTAATAATTTTAAGAAAAAATGGTAAGAGAGTGTAAGCAAAATTCTGTTAAATATATGTGTAAATTTAGACAAAAGCAAATTTAGGGTATTTCTCTGTTATTTGGTGGGGCTTCTATTGATTACAGTTTTGTGACATTTTAGGCCAGCAGCCCTCATTTTACTTTCTAATCCTTCAATCGGATAGGATTATCTGGAGGTGGAAAACTTTTTCATTATTAAGTTAAATTAAAAAGAAAAAATGTTTTTTTATAAAAAGTTTTGCAAATCCAATCATCACATTAATATTTTTCAGTGGTATACAAGGTATCTCTAAAAATATAAATGTTGTCCAAAATGAAAGTAGTAACAGTATCGAAAGTTTTTATAAAAAAAGAAAGCTAAGGAGTAAGAATAACTTTCAAATATGCAACCTAGTTTATTTAAAAATTATTTAAAAGAAAAAACTTCACTTTTTCATGATACCAAGCGTTTCTGTGACTTTTTGCTGTTTGACAGTTTTTAGCTTCCTTTACATATTAACTTTCGAAATAAGTAAAAACCAATGTACCAACTTAAATTTTTACCGTTATAGTAAACTAAATTTAATAAAAAGTATTTCTTCAAAGGGATTTCATATTTAAAAGATCCTTATAATCCTCATCTTTTTTAAAACAATTTTCGATACTGTCCAAAATAATGTTACTTTCTTCTTGAGCAATATTTCTATTTTTAAGATGCCTCGTATACCACCGAAAAAAAATATCTTATGATTGCATTTTTTGTTTTAGTCCATGCAAAACTTATTAAAAAAAAATAACTTTTTTCGTAAAGGTAATAATAAAAAAAAGGGTATGAGCTTAAATAGACACACTTTATAAACGTAGCCAAACAAATTATTCGAACGAAAAGCAAAAAAAAAAATTTGTTGTTAAAGCCATTAGGAAAATATAGTTTAAAAGTCTTTGTTCATTAAAAAAAAGGGTTATTTCCTAGAAAGTTGTGGCAACGCCCATTTTAACAATTTGGGTAAACGGTAGTTTTTTTGAGACAAAGTTTTTCATTAACCTATATAATTTTAAAACAAGAACAAAAGATAATTGTTTCGGTAATTTTCTTGAAACCTGCGGCAACTCCGATTTTAACGAAATTTGGTATACGGGGTTTTTGGTGCGCTGATCACGAATCTGAAAGATTTTTTGTCGGAAACGTTTCGTTCTCGAGATATTCATCTTCAAACTTCAAATTTGAACTAAGCTTATTTTCACTATATTCCCCCTTCTTTTTGCACACAATTCCTGATTTAAAGCTAAAGTGTCACACAATATTTGATTTTCACCTTTAAAACCCCGTTTTTCTACATTTTTACATTATTTTTGCATTAAATTGCGTTGCTTTTCTTTGATAATGCGGCAACCATACATACACATAGAGCTTCATGGCACACTGGGATTAAAATAAGTCAAAGTATAGCTATGCAATTTAATGCAAAAATAATGTATAATACGTAAAAAAACGGGGTTTTAAAAGGTGAAAATCAAATATTGTGTGCCACTTTGCTTTAAATCAAGAATTGTGTGCAAAAGAAGGGAATATCGTAAAAATAGGATTAGTTTAAATTTTAAGTCTGATGATGAATATCTTAAGAACAAAACGTTTCCGCCAAAAAATTTTTTCAGATTCGTGATCAGCGCCCCAAAACCCCCGTATACCAAATTTCGTTAAAATCGGAGTTGCCGCAGGTTTCAAGAAAATTACCAATTGTTCGAACGAAAAGCAAAAAAAATTGGTTGTTAAAGCCATTAGGAAAATATAGTTTAAAAGTCTTTGTTCATTAAAAAAGGAGTTATTTCCTAGAAAGTTGTGGCAACGCCCATTTTAACAATTTGGGTGGTTTTTTTGAGACAAAGTTTTTCATTAACCTATATAATTTTAAAACAAGAACAAAAGATAATTGTTTTTACTAAAACTTGTATTGTACCTTTCTTAAGAAATTCCCGTGCAATGGCATATCCAATACCTGAAGCTCCTCCATTTATAATAGCTGCTTTTAATTCCAAATTAAACTTTTCTTCAACCTGCTCACTGTCTTTGTTTTCTTCTTCATTTTCTGAGTACTCAGAATAGTATTTTTAGGAATTATATATTTTTGTTTTAAATGACTTGAAATTATTTGTAAAGCTCTTCTAGCAATAAGCATTATTTTGAGAAAAATTACTCGATAATTTTCATCTGTTTGACAAATTGTGACATTTCTGACAAAGTTGACATATTTTTTAATTCTATTAAAAATGTTGACAGGTCATCATGAAGTCAATTAAATTAAGGTTTTTACATCAGCAATTTTGTTATTATATTATTAAAAACAAAAAAGTGGGTTACAGTGTCTTGTACGAATTTCATCTCTATGTTTTTTACAATTATTTTATTTTGTTACCTTTGGTTTATAAATACATACAGGGTGTTCATTTTAAAACTTACCATTTAAGTTATCTGTGAAAAGAAGCAAATTTGAGAAAATCACCGAAACACGCTAAGATATTTATTCAAGGGGAAGGTTTTTGGTAATTTTCTAGAAACCTGCGGCAACTCCGATTTTAACGAAATTTGGTATACAGTGGTTTTTGGGGCGCTAATCACGAATCTGAAAGATTTTTTGGTGGAAACGTTTCGTTCTTGAGATATTCATCATCAAAGTGCAAATTTGAACTAAGCTTATTTTCACTATATTCCCCCTTCTTTTTGCAAGAATTCTTGATTTAAAGCTAAAGTGTCACACAATATTTGATTTTCACCTTTTAAAACTCCGTTTTTCTACGTTTTTACATTATTGTTGCATTAAATTGGGTGGCTTTTCTTTGATAATGCGGCAACCATACATACACATAAGGCTTCATGGCACACTGGGATTAAAATGATGCAAAGTATAGCTATGCAATTTAATGCAAAAATAATGTAAAATACGTAAAAAACGGGGTTTTAAAAGGTGAAAATTAAATATTGTGTGACACTTTAGCTTTAAATCAAGAATTGTGTGCAAAAAGAGGGGAATATAGTGAAAATAAGCTTAGTTCAAATTTGACTTTGATGATGAATATCTCGAGAACGAAACGTTTCCGCCAAATAATTCTTTCAGATTCGTGATCAGCGCCCCAAAACCCCGTATACCAAATTTCGTCAAAATCGGAGTTGCCGCCGGTTTCTAGAAAATTACCATTATTACCCAAATTTGTTCTACATTTAGAACTCAATTTATGACAAAAATATCAGGATTTAATCAAATGCTCAAATATTCCTCCATTAACTACCAGGCAATAACCCAAACGATTATAAAACTCATTTCTTACGTTGGCTAGTTGGTACATCGATATTCTGGCACATTCTGCGGGAATAGCATTCCTTAGCTGGACTTAATTTTCATATTTTTCGAGTATTTTTTATTGGTAGCTTAGTTTTTAAATGTCCCCATTGAAAAAAATCGTTTGGCGAAAGATCACGTCGATTTTCTTCACATTTGCAATTATTGATTACTGTGCCTGTAGTTTTAAATTTTTTATCGTCCGTTCTATTGTCGATTTACTTGGTATTGGCCTATTGGGAAAATAGGCTGCAAACATGTCCGCTACTCTTCGATAACTATTTCCCTGGTAAAACCATTTTATAATAGTGATTTTTTCTTTATTTAAGTAGTTCATTATTTAAGAATGATGTGACATTGATCTGACAACCTGAGAGATAGAAGATAGGAGATTCGTAACTTATTTTAGCATTTATCTCTTAGATCGCGGACTGAGAAGAGCTGAAATTTGTACACTGGGTACAACTTTCCGTGCTCTCTAAAAAATCCTAATTATATCTTCTTCTAAAATAATTAGGGGAGCCAATATTGGTCCACTTCAAAATTTATATGGGATTCCCTATGTCCCGCTCGACGGAGCAACACCCGGTATAGTCGTAACTTAATAAATGGTAATTTATCTTCTTTAAAATATTATTTAGTTGATAAATAGATTTATAATAACCAGAAAATGAATAATAATTTTATTGTTTAATCTAAAATGTCACGCTTCTGCTAAAAAATGTACAGGTCTGAATAAATTTAAAAGTTGTCTATAACTGCCTCAAGCAAATTGTAGGCAGGCACAAATTTAATTTAAATAAGTCCAGTTAAATAAAAAAACAAAATAAAATTCATTTCGCATTCTAAAAATATTATCACATAAATGTGCATTGTTTTACGAATTCAGTTGTTTCCTCTTACTTCCGGTTAAGCCGGAAGCGGCCTTAACTTTCTTATTTTAAGTAAGACACCCGGTTTATTTTTACTAATTTGAATGAAAAGTGGCATTTTCTAGTATAATGACACCTCACTTTTTAACCTCTAAATATTTTTAATTTTTAGTTTTTAATTTACTGCCATACACATTTCCTGATACGGTGACGCATAAGTCCCGCTTAAACCTTTGCAGTGGCTGAACGTGCATAAGGGTCAATTAACTTTTTTGTCAGTTTTAAAATTTTCATATTTTTATGAACTTTTTTTTGTAGTATTTACTTATTTTAAATATTAGGTCATTACTTTATTAACTGTCATCTGCAACGAGCAAAGCACTTTAATCAGTTTCAAGAATAAAACCAGAAAAATACACATTAGGTATGTCTCATGTATACCAAAATTCGAACCCAAAATAACCAGGATTAAAATGCAGGGTCGCTACCAACAGAGCTAACTAACTTGTCAATTATTAAGCCATATTACCATATCCCAAGGATAATTAAATTGTCCTACGGACCACAATTCAGTTATCCATGTGACTAATTTTTCAAGGGACTGGTTGTCGGACGGACATTTTTAATTTTTTTTTTAACCTTGTACTGTCTGAAAGCATATATTTAATTATTGGCATTTTTTCAGCTTACAGTAATATTTGCATCAAATACGATCTTAAACACCATAACTTATTGAAACATGCTAATTAGTTACGTATTTCTGCTGGTTGTCCGACGGACACATAATATAGCCAACCACTTTTTTTTGGCGAAACCTGGTTGACTACGGCCGCGATTATGATAGAAAAAATTACAAATGATCGTAATCATTTATTTAAAAGCAATACCTGAACTATTTTTGTACCAAGGGCGTAAAATAGCACTTTTACGCCCACGGCTGATCTTCACTTGAATCGTCCAAACCTTTTGATGGCGTGTCATGGGTATCGTACCACGTTTCGTCCAAGTAAATAATCGACCTTCCTTGACTTCTATACATATCTATTTTCGTAAGATATTCTTATCTCCATTTCCGAAGTCGTTGCGATTCCATCAGCACTTGTTTTTTGTCGATCTTCTTAAATTTGAATCCTAGTTTTTTCACAGTCTTCCACAATGTTGTTCTGCCACACTGTATGCCACTTTCGTCCATTTCTATTCTCTTCATTAAGGTGTCCAATGTTGGTGCATTTTGCTCTTCATACATTTTATAGATTTTTCGTCGAATTAGGTCTTTATCACTTACATCAAGTTTTGTGGCATTACCAGAATCGCATCTTTTCTTTCTCTTGACTATCGGTTTTTTAACAATATCGCGTATAGACTCTTTCCGCGGTCTTCGAGTAGTGCGGTTCATGTTTACGTAGAGGTCTACATAGACTTCCCGGGTAGGCGATTAAAGGCATCGTACGAGCGTGGCTGTACCCTTGGGGACCGAGAAAGATTCAAGCTAAATTGGGGCTTCTTTCTTCTGGGGCTAAGCGATGTGAGCGTTGCTCGAGCTCCACGAGGGCAACAATCAGCTGTAGGCGTAAAAGTGCTTTACGCCAGAGGTGCGAACAATATTTTTGTACGACTGAAATTAATGCCCAAGCATTTTTTGTAGTTATGTTTTCTTTATTTTTGTTATAACTAGATTAATATTATACACCAAAGAGAACCGGTAGGAGAAAATTTGCCAGCTTTTAATGTTTCAAATTGTAATCAGTATACTTTTAACATAAGTTTCATTAAATAAAGTGTTGTTTTACCGAGAAAAATGGGGCATTATTTAATTTTATTATTGTTTCATAAATTTATAAATGATACTTTTTGCTTTAGGGCGTAAAGTGCAATTTTAGTGCATTTAGTGCAAGTGCATTTATAAATGCGGACATTTTTGATACTTCTTTTGCCCTAGGGCGTAAAGTGCAATTTTACGCCCTCAAAAGGGCTGATTTACCAACTTTCTTTTGTTGTTGTGCATGAGTAAAATTTTAAGTTTCCCTGTAAAAACAAGAAGTGTTTACAGGGAAACTTAAAATTTTGACGCACTGACACAAACATTTCATGAATAACTTTCATTGTAAATCCTAGTGGTAAAATTTTTCGCCACTTTGGAATTTTTTTTTTCATTTGTTGGCCTTACAGACTAGTCTATTGGCCACGATATTTAAGTTAATAATTTGAAATCTAGATACCCATTTTTATTAGCTGTTTGACCGTGTTGCCACATTGTCTTTGTTAATTTGAATAGCTAATTGAAAGTTTATTTTACTGGGCAAAATCTCGTTAACGTCGTATTGCATTAGAAATGTGTCTGATTAAATGGGGCAGCAAAATTGTGACGGCCCACTGAACCGAAACCGATTACATTTCGATCGCATTCGGACAGGAAATACGGAAAATTAGAAAAACCGCATATCCGTAGTCGACAGACGATTGCAGAAGGTAATTTATTCAAGGTTGACGAGGTTCACTAGGTATAATGAGCTTTAATAAATGTAATTACTACTGTAATGAATGAAATATCCACATAGAGCTTTATTAGCGTTCGCGAAAGTGGATACCGTAAATGGATGACCGCATTCCGTACTTTCTACAGACTTTTTTCAAAATTAGTTTAGTTTTTACCGCAAGATCTTAATATTACATTTTTCTTACCTAGTGCGACAAGAAATACAATACCCAGAACTAAATTGTGCATAAATATTATTTGTTTAATAGTGTAGCGTACCGTAAAGTTTTAAGTTTTTACGTGGATTCTAAGGTTTTTTTCCTTGTTTTGTCTGGTGGAGATGCAAGACTGATTTCTCTTGTTTATAGGTTTGAGATTAAACGACATAAGTTTAAACCTGACTCTACGTATATATTTCTAATTTGGAGATAAATACCTTATTAAAAAAAAACTTAATGATTCAATAAAAAACGACTATTTTCTTAATTACATACAGTGTGTCCGTCCAAGTTCTCTACACACAAAAAAAATGTCTTGTTTTAAGGAAATACAAGGTTTTAAAAATATGCATTCTATTTAAATAGTTGTGTTTTTAACCAAGATTTATTTCCTACTTTAAAATAATAGTGGCTCTTAAACTGGGAGAAAAAATACTTTAATTTATGTCTTTAATGTAAAGAAATTCTTTAAAATAAAATATCCTAGTATTATTTTAAGAACATCTGAATCAAGAAATGAAAACCTAAAGATTTATTATTTAAGCTCTTAAATATCTTAAATATAAGTTTTAAGATTTTAAACAAAAGAAATATGAAATGTTTTTATCAAAATATTAATGAATTTTCTTTAAAATAATAGGTTCTTATTTTAAGGACCTATACCAAAATCTTTAACCTTTATGTCAAAGAACCTATTTCTTTAATATAAGTATTCACTGAATTATGCTTTTTAGTACGGTATCAACGGTACGATTATATCCTACCGTCGAACAACGAAAGTTTTTTTATAAGATACATTTGTTATTCGTATTATTTAACTTGGACCCCGGACAGCCAGTTTGATAAGTCCTATGAGGTTCGGCAAAACACATCATCGATGGAGAAGAGAGGTCTCGATGACATGATAAGCAGGAATTCCCCTCTTAACTATCAAAAGAGAACTAGTTGTTTATTTAATATAATTATCTTAATTAAATTAAATTTTATTTCGGTGTGTGGAATTTACTATCTTGTCTTAAAGAAAGAATCTCTCAGTGGGAAAGCGCTCGATGTTTTTAACGGAATACATCGTTCTTTAATGTAGACCCATGGGGGTCACTAAATAAAATAAGGTTATTTTTATTACAAAAGCGCCTTCTTTTGAATTTAGTACGCAAAGCTGAAAACATATTTTTTCTGTTTGGAATCATATTTCTTTAACACTTATGAAAGTCACAATTCTCTCAAATTAAATCTAAGGCTTTTGTTTTAAGATATAATTTTTTTCAGTGTACATATGGGAAATTATTTTATTAATAATTTTACGGAAAGAAGTTTTTATTTAGAAAAATTTCTGCGTGGTCTAAAACCTAAAAAGCAATCATTAGGTATCCATTTTTTTTTAGTAGTATACGAGGTATCGCAAAAAATATGAATTTTGCTCAAGAGGAAAGTACCCTTTCTTTTTGAAACTATCGAAAATTATTATTAAGGAAAAATGTTTAAAAATGAAAATAACTCTTAAATATGCAAACTCATTCATTTTCTAGATTGTTTTTATTATTTTTTTATGGTAAACGATGAACATTGAAATTTGTACATTTGTAAATACTTATTTCGAAATGTGATACCTAAAGAAAGCTTAAGAACTGTCAAAACAGTGGTCCATTTTCCCTTGACGACCGACCACGACCAGATCGCCCTGTCGAAATTGTGACTGCTAGAACCATGGAGACTTTCTACGTCTATATAACAAGATCGGCGTATAACATATAAATAGATAAAAGAGATCTTGCACATTTCTATATCCACTCTTCATCAAATAATTACGGACCATTTAAAAATACACAAGGTTTGAACGCTATGGGTGCTCCATGCTTTGTCTCCTAAACAATAATGTGTCATCATGTAACATGGTGCCAAGATATGCTTAAAAGTTTTTACCGGGAGATCTAAGCAGGTAGTTTCAATTGTTATAGGTGATGAAACCTGGTTGTATTATTATGATCTCCCAATAAAACCCAAAGTAGAGTCTGGGTGTCTGATGATAAAAATCAGCCAGTTCAGGTGCGTTAGTCAAAATTAGTTAACAACGGCTTTCTTTAAGATCGAAGGTTTAATAAAAACGGTAGTACTTGAAAAACAAAAAACTGTATCTGCGAAGTGGTAAACCGAAATGTATTTGCTTTTCCTCTCTATTACAAAAGCTCCAAATTGTTCGCCCAAATTCAAATATCAGTTCCTGATTTCTGAATCATGACAATGCACCGGCACACAGAGCTGCCCTTACGGCCGATTATATAACCCAAGCCGGTTTAAAATTGTTGCCACATCCACCCTACAGCTCCAACTTGGCTCCTTCGATTTTGTTTTGATTCCTCTTGTAAAGAAGAAATTCAAAGGAGAAGAAAAAATTTAAGTCCGACATTGAATTATTGGCAGGTTTTGATGAAATATGCTCCTCTATTCCAAAGGAACAGAGCTCAGCCTGGGTCAATGAATGGTTCGAGGGAATGAAAAGTGTACACATAAAAAATCTATGATCAAAGCAATCAAAATTTTATTATCAAGAAATTAACGTCAAGTTGAAATTATTAAAGATCACTTTTAGACTAACTCAGAATTATTATGTAAGTACCACTATTTTAAAAAGACCTTTTGAAATTATACATAATTATACTCATTGTAAATATAGGTTATAATCATTATATTGCTCTTAAGTTCAACTGATGCCTAAGATATCACTATAAATTGATCACAAAATAAATTTTACCTAAAATTAAATATTCTTACTATGAATACAAAGAAAAATGTATATTCAAACTATACAAAACTTTATTGTCAACGGTGAGGTTATATCCTACCGTCGAACAGGGACATTTTTCTTATAAGACTATTACTTATGTTATTCACCGTGGACTCGGTACAGCCACTTAGATAAGTCCTGTAAGGTAGGTGAAATTAGTCAGTGCAGAGGGTCCAGATGAATGACACGAAAAGCTGGAGTTTTCTAGTGTTGGGAAATACGGTGATTTTTCGGTAACCGGTGAAACGGCGACAGTGATTTCTAACTCACCGTGATTTTAAACAGTGATTTCAATCTCTGCACTGACTTGAATATACATAGATATTTAACTAAAAATGAAAATATAAAAACTGCTCGGTGTCTGGCAACAAATACGAATATATTATTTATGCAGGTCTTATCGGTTTTCATTGACATGCAGCATAATATTTATTGATTTTATAAAAGAAATATTATGCTGCAAATTAAATTAACAGCAATATTACGAAATCTAAATGTTTTTGGGCTCGTAACTCAAATAATCATTTTTATATAAGGTGTGACAACAACAAGCTTAATGTGATATAAAGCAATATTATTATGTAAAAATAATATCAAGTTTTAGGGTTTATTCATTACCTACTTTCAAAAATTAAAAACACATTTTTTATTAATCGAACACCATTTTAACATTTCTAACTTAAATTCAATTACAAAAAGATAAATATAAAATAAAAAACTTTTTAAAGCAAAACGAAAACGCATAATAAAAAATAAAAATTAAAGAAAACAATATATAGCTTACTTTTTTCCCAATGAAACTTTAAAATTAGCATTTAGAAAGATTAGTTTTTCAGCTTCGTTTGCACTTACTTTATTTCTACGGTCGATTAATATTAACTCGGCTTTGGAAAACAGTCTTTCACATGGTGGTGCCCGCCACCCTCCACGTCTAAACAATATAAATATCTTATCAGCTTAAATCACTGTTTTCCTTAACATTATTAGAGACATTTTGCACCTCTTAAAATAACAACGTTTTTTGGCCTCCTTATGGTTATCGTTATTAAACATAACGATTACGAGTTTTAGACAGAGATTTTGCAGCCTCTTTTAAGAAATTTATCTTGCGTCTGCGCTTTCGACACATAACCTTATTTTTGCCTGTGGTTCACCGATTTTAAAGTTAACGAAAAATCCGTATTTACTTTTATTCTTCATAAGATACAAATTGATATTTAAATATATGCAAACACTTCTGTTGATTTCGTTTTTTACAGTAGATGCAAACAATACAGTATAAGCAAAACCCAAAAAGTAAGGTTAGGTTTGGTAGTAGAATAAAAAGCAAGTGTGCCAGATTGTAACATCTAAATTAATTACTGATTTAGAATATCCGTAAAATTGCAAGTACGTTTTAATTTCTTAACAATATTTGATTTTTACTACTGCTATAAATTTTTCGCTAATTAGAGCTTATGTATAAATGATATTTTAATTAATACGGCATGAAAATTTTAACCTTTTAAATAAATGATATTAAAATTTCTACAATCCAGCAACCACGCAGTTTAACGATAACGATAAGCTCTTCGGTATTCATCCGTAATTAAAGGAGTCTGGTATGGTTAATAACGATAACGGATCATGTTTGCGTTACTGCGCAGTCTCAGAATAACGTTAACCACAACGGAATTGCAAAATAAGGGGTTCAAAATGTCTCTATTTTTAAATGATAATTCATGGGTATATCATATTTCGATGGGCGCCATCAGCGATCATCCAATGCCTATCGTGTCGATGCCGATTGCAGTATTCGCTTCGATCACTGATTTGCAAAAAGTAAATCACCGGTAGCGCCAGTGATTTTCCATTCACCGGTGAATTATCGCGGTTATTGATATATCGCCCAACACTAAAGTTTTCCTCTCAACTGTCGAGAAAAAAGTTTTTTATCATATACTATGTTTCCCTTAATAATATCCCTGAAGCAATATCAAAATTAGTTTGAGATTAAACTAAAATTAATGTATTTTTTCAATGTAACCAATTTAAAATAAAATAAGGAATAGTTTTGGTATTCAAGAAATGATATAATATCTTTATTACGTGTAAGCGATGCATCAAAGCAAGTATTGAATGTGAATGTTTAAAATATATCTATGATTAATCTTATCACTACATATTGTTGCTCCTATTCAAGCATAAGTTAGTGTCAAGCTGAATAAGTATTGGCCATAATACTTAGAACTTTTAAAAACTTAAAATATTTTTGCTTGGTTTTCAGTTATTGTAAAATCCTATAAACTAAATTGTTGCATGCTACAGACCAAAGATAGGTAATGCTGGTATATTCATAAATTCACTAGCATTTGATCTTTGGAATCAAAAATTAAAAAAGGCTGGACAAAATACTTGGAACAAAATCTTTTAATTCTATAAAATATGTAAAACTCACATTTTTTAAAGAATTTATGGTTTCGTCCGTTACTTTGTGACCGTACATTTTAAATTAATAAAATAAACAAAATATATACTTTGTTCATAGTCACTTTAATTTATTAAAGTGACTATGAACAAAGTATATATTTTGTTTATTTTATTAATCACATTTTTAACCTAAATTATTATATTAATATTTAGTGTGATAACCTCTTGCATTAACTACTGCTTGCATTCTTCTGGGCATTGATTCAATTAGGTGTTCTATTATTGTTCTGTCTATATTGGCCCAGGCTTCAATAAGTTTTTGAAATAACTCGTCAGCATTTTTCACTGCTCCAGAGTCACGAATTTTACGATCCAGATGTTCCCATAAATTTTCGATCGGATTTAAATCCGAACTTTGAGCTGGCCACTGTAATAATGTTATTTTTCTTGCTCCAACCATTCTTTTACCAATTTTGAAGAGTGTTTAGGATCATTGTCATGTTGAAACACAAAATTAACTGGCATTGATTGAAACGTGTAGGGCTCCATTACATCCCGCAGAATATCACGATACATGAACCGGTCCATTTTTCCTACCACTCGATGAAGAGGCCCCGTACCATACCAAGAAAAGCAACCCCACACCATCACATTACCACCTCCATGCTTAATTGTTGGACGAATATCTTTTTATTTAATCTTTGGCCCTTTGGTCGCCGAACATGCACTATTCCGTCACTAGAAAATAGATTATATTTGGATTCGTCGCTGAACAGTACTTTTTTCCAATCTTGCACTGTCCAGTTAAGGTGATCTAATGCAAATTGTAGGCGTAGCTTTACGTTCTTCTTCCGCAGTAAAGGTTTTTTGCAGGTCTATAGCTCTTAAGGCCACTAGAACATAGTCTTCTTCGTACTGTCCTAGCTGAGATATTGGAAGGCTCACTTTCATTTACTATTTGCAAAATTTTGGAGGAAGATAAAAATGGATCATTATGAGCAATATTTAAAATTCGCTTATCCATGCGGGCTGTAGTAGCTTTAGGCCTTCCAGAACTTTTTCCTGGGATCACATGACCAAATATTTTGTATCTTTTAATGATTCGTGAGACGGTGTTCTCCGGAACTTTCAATCTTTTAGAAATATTACACTGCTTAATACCCTGTTTATAAGAGTATATAATTCTTTGGCGAATATCGCTAGAATAGGATTTTCCTTTTGCCATCTTATATATTTATATCACAAATAAATTAAATTTATTGCCAATTCTTATAAATTTAACTGATCTTAACACTGGCTATTCAAAAACTGCAAATAAAATACATATTTACAAGTATAGATAAAAAATTCCAACCATTTTGACCAGGACAAAAAATAAAAATATTTCTTATTATATGAACAAAGATAAGTCAGAAATATATTCTGTGGCATTTTGTTTATTTATTGATATGCTACTTGTTTGAATATATAGTAATGCAAAATACTTTTACAATACTAGTAACATTTACAAAATTTAAATATTCCAATCATTATGGCCAATACTGTATATTAGGCTTAGGTTGAAACTACCCTATTTTTGTGTGAATTAATAAAAACGACCGCAATTTCAAAAATCTCTATTATTGATTGTTACGACAAGGCTCTTGGAACACCTCTACATATATGGCTGTGGCTTCAGTAATACGTGTTTTAGCAATGATATTTTTATTATCGAAAATATATGTAATCAGGGTCTGTCAGAGGCTATGTGCTTTCACTAAGGTTTGTTTCCTTTATCATTTTTGTGGACTTGCTTTCAGAATGAATTATGTTTGGCTCAAGCTCTATACATTTATTCACTTATTATTTACGCTTCCAAGTTGTGCATGGGAATTTGAATCATTATAAAAATATCGTACTCGTAATAAAATCCAGTTTATTTACAGTATACAGCAGTGTTTACCAGTCGCTCTATAGTAGCATACCTACCAGCCATAATAACCATAATTAAGAACGTAACAATTTCCTTTATAACTTCATAACTGAAAACTTGCCGGGTTTTTTTTGCAACCGCATGCAATCCTATAAAATTAGTTTATGCAACCGGTTATTATACAGTGCGAACAAAGCACTAGTCCAATAACATTTTTACGTTATACCTGCCTGTCGATTTAATACAAAATATATACAGGGTGGCCCACCATATTCGACACGGTCTGTAGCTGGATAACCATGGGGTTTTTAAAAAATTAAATACTGGAACATGTACAGGTCGGATAAGACCAAAGTATAAAAAATTTTTTAGTCTATACAGGGTGTCTCAAAAAAGTTGTGACGTATGAAAGTTTTTTTTAAATGGAACACCCTATATTTTATGACGATTATAGATTCTACTTAAAAATAACTCAAGTTTGTTTATAGTACTAAGTGTCTAATTTTATTCGTTTTTGTGATATTTGATTTTTTTTGAAAAATGCAGAGGTAAAATTAAATTGATTTTTACTTTAACACTTTTAACACTTTAAACTTTAAAATATGTAACAAAAATTAGAAAAAAATGCTGGCTATTTGGTTTCATACCAGTGCCATAAAACCCAACCACACACACACACACACACAAATTAGGAAAAAGTCTGCCATATCATACGTAGGTCATCAAGATCAAATATTGTACAGGAGTAATCAAAAAACTACTCGTATACGATGTAGCTTAAAAATGTGAATTTTGAGAAGAGTACTATTATTTTTTACATTATCGAGAAATTCGC
Organism: Listronotus bonariensis; assembly: GCA_014170235.1. Lineage (NCBI taxonomy): Eukaryota > Metazoa > Arthropoda > Insecta > Coleoptera > Curculionidae > Listronotus > Listronotus bonariensis. The sequence continues at coordinate 68,396 of JACEGR010005521.1, forward strand.
CGAAATTCTAGGTTTTTATTGTTTTTATTTTCGGTCGTGACGCTACGCTTGGGTTCTGGTTAGTTTGTTTTTAATATAACATTTATCTGATGTGATGAATAAAGAATATAGCACATTTATTTGGCAACTAAGACGTAGAAACGCTGCAAATTTGTTAAAAATGAAAAGGGCTAAAGAAAAGAATTCAAATCAAAAACACAAAATAATCAAGAAAGTGAGGACAAAAATAACGTTCCATACAGCTAATAGAATGACATAAAAATAACAATAACAAAATTGTTTTTGAAATGACATATGACAAATAACCACTTGTTTCTACGCATGTGCGCACGCGAATATTCGCCAGAAATTAAAATGATCTCAAGTTTCCCGCCCACTAGATTTTTAAATTTTGCGAATTCGCAACATCTTTAAACTATCTTTATTTTGAATTACGCGTCTGTATGAACTAACGTTATGTCCTAAAAGTTTTGGCACAAAACTCATTGTCTTTAATTTTAACAAAAACAAAATAATATCAAGTTGCCTTTGAAAACAAAAGTTTATTTACTTTATATTACTGTCAGTTGAGATTTATTTATTTTAAAGTTTTCGCTTTAAGATGTCGTATAAATTAGAAATAAGAAAAAGTATCTACAAGTTAGTTGGGCGGATACCCAAAGCTGAAATCTGTCGAATATTCCAGAATGAAAACATTTCACGCAGAACCATTTATAGAACAATAGCGGAGTGCGAGCAGGAATACCATGTCTGAATCTCCCAAAAGTGGAAGACCACGTGCATTTACCGCACAGAGGTCAGAGAGATTGGTGAGAAGAGCAAAAAACCAGATTGGAATGTCAACGAGGAGACTGGCTAGGCAATACAGATCTTCTAAGAGTACGATATCGTTGGAATTGAGGAGGAATGGTCTTAAATATCGAAAGAGACGTAAGTGCCCAAATACTCTCAAGCGCAGCTTCTTCGTATACCAAGATGTTGTCGTCAACTGAGGCGGGTACATTTTGCCAATGAAAAAATCATTATTTTAGATGACGAAAAGTATTTCACTTTGAGTAATTCTGAAATGAAGGGAAACGATGGATTTTATACGGACAACGTAGAGGAATGCCCTGACAATGTTAGATACAAACATAAAGCGAAATTTGCAGATAAAATCCTTGTCTGGTGCGCAATTTCTAACAGGGGTGTATCCCGACCTTTTGTGGGAAGAGTGAGGGTGAAGCTTTGAATAGTCAGAGCTATATTGATAACTGCCTTTCCAAATTGCTTCAGTTTGTCCGCGAACATCATGCTAATGACGATATCATGTTTTGGCCAGACCTAGCATCATGCCATTACTCAAGAGATACCCAAAACTGGCTTCGACAACACCACATACCTTTTGTTCCCAAAAACGATAATCCTCCAAACTTGCCGCAGGCTCGCCCAATAGAGGATTTTTGGGCTGTACTGTCTAGAAAGGTTTATCATGGAGGCTGGGAAGCACAAGATGAGGAACAATTAAGACGGCGAATTTACGAGAAATTAAGAGAAATTGAACTGAATTCCGTCCAGGACCTCATGAGAGACATTCGAAGAAATTTGCGTCTGGTAGAGCAGAATGGGCCACTCCACATAATTCGATAGTATAGTTTAGTTAAGTATTGAGTTGTAATTTATGATAACTAGTTAGTGTTTAAATAAATTTCTTCATTAAAAAAAAACGATAAATATTGTGTGCCAAAACTTTTAGGATCATACGTTAGCTTTCAGTATGTGGAATTATGGTCTGGCCACACATAACCGCACCAAGGCCGCACTGAGCCCGGACTCACAATGATAAAGGAAAAGTGGGGCATATTAATTCGGAAAAATGTAAAAACCCTCAAAAATATAAAAAGCATTGTTATCCCTGTGAAAATAAAACAGATTTTCCTACTTATCTCTGTTCTTTTTATCCAAACTTTGAGTGTAGTATGGGTAAAACTATGTGACCTTATTTGTAAAGGCTTGTTTAACAATCAGGTGTAGTTAAAAGGCTCATATTACTACAATTTTATTAAATACAAAACTTTTTCTTAGATTTTCGCAAACTAAGTTCCTGAATACGCTTTCTAAATTGTGCTACCCAATCTTTCCCAGACATTTATTTTTTGTCCGTGACTAATTATACTTATTGTATGTAAAAGCCATAAAAAATTAATCTTTTTTGTAGTTGTTATTATTCTGGTTAATAAATGTTTTACTTTTCTTGTTAAATTGGGTTTTTTGTATACATAACCTTTAAAAAAATAAATGAATATTAATTTAATCCATGGCCAACTATGTTTGTTAAATTTTCTTGTTAGATTTGCTGTTTAGAACAATGCAAATCATTGAGTGTTATATATTGTTGTAATCGCAACAAAAAATGCAATTTTTTGAGATCCACAGATACACCCATTTAAAAAGCAAGTTTCGGTTATATCTCAAAAATTAAAACATTTATATTTATTTTAGAGACGCCACTGGATTCTACGTAAAAAGTTATAAGACCTTTGCATGTGAAGTTTCTTTCTATCTCCATAAATGTCCGAGTAATAAGACATAATAAAAATAGACAAATTTAGAGAATTACCCTGTATCTTCTAAACCAATTAAGTGAGCGTGGATCTAATTGCTCCATTAAACTTAACACTTAATAAATAATAATTTAAAAAAAACTAAAAAACACGCTTTTATATGCAACAGAACTAAAAATTAGAAAATAATTTTTCATTACAAAGAGTTTGTATTACAGTAATAAAAGGCCAAACAATGAATCATAATTATATACCTGAAAATAGAATTATAATAAAATTTAAGATAATAACAGAATAATTCACTTCAGAATTAAAGCATGGGGTGCTTAATATATTAAATGTTATAATTATTTCTTTTGTAAATAGCTATAAGGGAAAAGTTATGAAAAAATAGTAAAATGCACCCCACGCTTTTTACTCTGAAGTGAATTATTCTGTTATTATCTTAAATTTTATTATAATTCTATTTTGAGGTATATAATTATGATTCATTGTTTGACCTTTTATTACCGTAATACAAACTCTTTGTAATGAAAAATTATTTTCTAATTTTTAGTTCGGTTGCATATAAAAGCGTGTTTTTTAGTTTTTTTAAACTATTATTTATTTTTCATTTTTTAGTTCGATATATCAATTAGTTTTCTGCGGACATCATTTTATTTAAAGCTTCACTGTTGCATGGGGTTTCAGAACGCAACTACTCCGAACAAGTTTCTGTCAGCCTTATGCTGAGAGTACGTCCGAAACTGCACGCATGTGCAGATCGCGCACTAGCTCTTTCTCTGTTACTCTCCTACAGAAAATCTATAATGGAATTTATTTATCCTGGCGATCCTAATCAGGATAACGTGATACTGTTTGCAGATTATTGCATTGTCATGGGTCCTTGATACGTGTGCAAAGTTTCAAAGAAATCGAATCGCTGGAAGTTGGTGAAAATTAAGCTTAAAGATTCCGTTACATACATACAACCCAAGCTAATAAAAGCGTGTTAAAAGAGGGAAAAAACACGTATCTTAGTTTTTTTGTATCTCTTACCTTTTAGCCTGTACCCTATAATACCAA
>JACEGR010005522.1:0-71957 GCA_014170235.1 Listronotus bonariensis
ACATGTTTTTTCTTTTGTTACATAAATCTGCGTACGTAGCACTTATATGAGCAACAATATTAAATTGAAAATAATTTTCTTGATTTATTGTTAGCATAATATATTTAGTTTATTCTTGATTAAAAAAACATAAAACAAAAAAATATATCTCTTTGAGTTAAAAAGAAGGAAACCATAGTTTCAACAAAAAAATGTGTTGCATTGATTGAAGATGTCAGTAAACATAATAGATTAATAGATTTTTTTGAATAAAAAATATACAAGATTGAATATGCTACCAATAAATTTTAAAAAATATTTAATAAAAAACATTTCCAAATAAAAATATTTGCTCAAGAAATTGCTACCCACCTTGATTTATATAACAAAAGAAAAAACATTATGAAGTTTAAAAGCAAAATCCAAGTTTGAAAGTAGTGACGTAAACATGACTACAATAGTTGGGTTCGGGATATACACTCTTTTCACTCCATAAGTACCTCAGTGAACTCTAAAAGTTTGAGCATTGCATTTGAAATGAAAAGAGTAACTTGACAAGCGGTTTAAAGGATCGCACACCACAGACTCTAGAGTCACGTAATGAAAATCGACTCCTACTCCACTCCAACTCCGTCAACAATACCGAACCCAGCTAATAGTCATAAACAAAACTGGTAACTGATTTGTTTGGTAATTTTGTACTTGTTTATAAAAATAAACCTTTAGTGTGATATATTTTTAAATAAGATTGTAAAAATGCAATTTTTTTTAAATATACAATGTCTTTTATTAAAAAAACAACATTGGTCAAGATTTCAAAAACATTAATATTTGGAAAAAATTTGACTACGCCACTGCAGTTTTTACCTTTTTATACCTTATCAGCCAACTGATATAAGAGGAGTACCTGAAAATGCAAAATTTTTAAAATCACCCCGTAGCTCAGAAACTACGAGGGCTATGACGTCTTTGTTTATGGCATCTTTCATTTCACAAAAAAGTAGGTCAGGTTTGCGAAAATCGCAAGATTCTATCTTTAATAATAACTCAGATACAACGCTGTTGCAACCAAAATGGGACACCCTGCACAACACCCTAATAAACTTGCTAAACTTTATGAAATGTGGCGATTTTTTTCCGGTCACTGTATATACTGTAATGTCTCTAAAATATCTGCTCAAAATGCTACCACAAACTCCTTGTGTCAAAATATGAGTTAACCCAATTTACCTTAGTCGAAAAGGTGACTGTTTCCCAGTTACAGGATGTCAAAGCTTCCATTCAATTTTATTTATGTTTAAAAATTTTATTTTTCATTTGACATTTTTCCACAAAATTCGGTTTTGAGAGGTTTTTTAGAGTGGGGAAATTTAAATCTACTTATAATTTTGTTATAAAATGTAAAAGGAACCAGCTGCAGTCCTTTGTTTCTGTTGAAATTGCCAAAACTTTTTTGCCTCTTTATATTACAAGTATAGTAAAGAATTTCTTTTTTCTGGTATTTTCTCAATAAAAAGAAATACCTTGTAAATATCGCTACGACCAACCGTTTTTAGGATATATTAGATTAAACTTTTTATTCCACACAAAAATATTCCTTTATACTTCATCTGGGTTACCTTGGTTTCTTTAAAAGGTTTTGTACAGGGGGTACAAGTTGATTGTTTGCGCTATATAATTAAAAAATATGAGAGAATAGATTTCTGACGTGGCGACCAGGAGGTGTGTCAGTGTCAGATGGAATATTTAAAACCTGAGTACATAAATACAGAAGCGATCATTAGAGTGACTGTGGAATGATATTTGGCAACTATTTGGCAAGTGTGTGGGGTCAGCTGGGTGGTTTTACTAGTATCCAAAATATTAAATTTTCGAGGACTTTAAAAATGCATTTGCTACTAGCTTACCACATCGCCGCCACTTCACTTGCTTGCCATTGCAGTGCGCGCCTTGCCTAAGACCTATAAAATACTATTGAAGTAAGGTAAATTGGGTTAAATTATTTTATTTTGGCCCAAAGAATTTGTGGTAGCATTTTGTTAAGACGTTTTAGAGGCACCCTGGTTATATACTGTATTAGCTATTTTTAAAGGTATATCGACCAGTAATGCAATACAAATAAAAATAATAAAATAGTGGTAATATGATATGGCCTTTTCATGAAAAAAATCCAGAAAATTTGATATTTTTGGGCTGCCTGACTCTATATAACCCCTTAAAACATATCAAGGGTTTCCTGCCAGAAGGGCGTATCTATATAATTTGTATTTTTTATTTGCAAAATTTGACACTTATGGCATTTTGTTTGACATGCCAGAATGCCGTATTCCCTGCCTCAATAGAATAGCCAATTACTGCACGCTTTTTGTGGCATATCAACATTTATTACAATTTCGAACATGCAAAAAGGTCTATGTTTTTACATAAAAAGAAAATCACAAATTATGTGGATACGCCCTTCTGTCAGGAAACCCTCGATACAGGCAAATACTTAAAATATCACATTATTTTGTCATTTATATGATTTAAAGTCATGTTAGATACATATTTTGTGGATTAAAAAGGCAAAAAACAACTAACAATCATTACTGAGTTTTAGTTTCTTAAAGTAACTTAATTTAAAAAAAATGTTTTAGGTATATTTTCATAAAAATTATTTAAGTTACCTGTAATTATGAAGGGTTTTAACAGTTCTTCTTGCTTTTTTATGGGACCCTTAAAGCCACCACTGTCACAACTAGAACTTGATGCACTATCAAACTTTCTTTTAAGCTCTTGAACTCTATTTTGGTTCAGGGAATTTCCTTTCTCTAATTCTACTATAGGTGAATCTGCAGAAAGGGTTGTACTTGAAGATGTAGTTGAACTAAAAGTAAACCAAACCACTGACCTATTATATGTTGTTTAAAAATATACAGCATGTTTACTTATATAGGTTCTCACCATATGGACAACTTTTTTATTATTAATTTTACGAAAAAAATTATTCTTTATAAAAAGTTTTGCATGGTCTAAAACCTAAAATGCAATCATCAGATATTAATTTTTTGCAGTGGTATACGAGGTATGTCAAAAAATATATGGAGCAAAGTACCCTTATTTTTTAAATTACCAAATTTTTTTATAAAGAAAAGATGTTTAGAATACAAAATAAAATTTAAATAAGCAAACTTGTTCATTTTCAATAAAAAAAATGTTTATCAATTTTTATGCCTTAAAGGTAAAAATTTAAGTTTGTACATTAGGGCCTCCTTATTTCGAAATGTAGTATCTAAAGAAAGCTTAAGAATTGTCAAAACAGAAAAAAAGTCACCGACAAACTCGTTAAAAAAAAATGTTACAAAACTTTTTTCTTTTAAATAATTTTTGCACGATTGAAAGGTATATTTAATGGTAAACACCTTTTCTTAATAACAGTTTTCGATATTATGAAAAATAAGGGTACTTTCCTCTTTAGCAAAATTATTTTTTGACATACCTCGTATACCAATGCAAAAAAATATCTGATGATGGCATTTTAGGTTAAAGACTATGCAAAACTTTTTATAATGAATATTTTTTTTTCATAAAATCAATAATAAAAAGCTTTCCATTTGGTGCGAACTTGAGATAGACAAGCTGTATAAAAAAACACCTTTTACATATTTTCGTTACAGTTACAATGATCTTTACAAAAACTGTTGTTCCGTGTCAACACTTGATGAGGTTTTGGCAATATCCCCTTGGTGACCACTAAAATAAAAGTTTTTATATAATTTTATCTTTATACAGTTTACCTTTCTTTACCTTAAAGACTAAAAAACAGTTCACCAATAAAAATAAAGCATGCTGCAACAAACCTACCACAGGTTATACAATTTTTAGTAGTTATCAAGGCGTTAACGTTATTTTAGGTATGTAAATGTAAATAATTACCCTATACCCTTTTTATTTTTTACATAACTCCAAATCTATATGTGGTCCTGGAGTTTTGGGTGTACCTAGTTGTATACAGTGTGGACATAAATAGTCTCCCCCTGCTAACCTTTGTACCCTAAATATTTTCTTTATAAAATTTGGCTATGCTTAATGGGATAGTTGCAACAATTTTTAAACTATTTTTTATTTATTATGTATTGTTTTTCATGTCTATATACTTCATAGGTGTTTGAAAAATATTAATGTGCGCTGCACATATTTTGTGACGTTTCTTTGTCATTGTAAAAATGATTTGTTGGAAATAAAGGATATTATTATTACTATTATTATTATTACAATCAATCTCTTGGAGAAAAAAATTAAATAGAAAAGATGGTATTGTGGCACATCATTTTAAAACTCTCGACAAGTACTTTATGACCCTAGAATACAAAGTCAATATCTTCACCTGCTACAAAATGGCGGTACTTTATAAATTACCTAAATAACTGATTTTTATGGCCATATTTCTAAAACTAATAAAGTTAGATGTACTTAATGTTGTATTTCTTGACGTGTGTAAATTGCTATTTTGTGATAATTGAAACATGAATAAACTATTTTTATTATTATTATTATTATTATTATTATTAAGCTCTTTTAAAGTCTTTTTACAGGGTGCTTTTATAAAGAAATATCCACTTTTTGTCCTACCCTGTATAATATTATTAGTATTACCATTAAAAAGACATTTTAAAGAGCTTTAAGCAAATACCACATTAAGTACATCTAACTCTATTAGTTTCGTAAATATGGCCATCCAAATCAGGTATTTTGGTAATTTTTAAAGTACCGCCATTTTGTAGTAGGTGAAGGTATTGACTTCATATTCTAGGGTTGTAAAGTTCTTGTCAGGAGCTTTAAAATAATGTGTCACAAGACCCCTTTACCATTTAATTTTTTTCCTAAGATGGCGCCCATCCGCCATCTTGATTGTTGCAACAATCCTTTTTACCTCAAAAAGTAGTTTATAGCTTTTTATTGGTCATGCCCAATTTTTATAAAGAAAAAATTTAGGGTACAAAAGTTAGCAGGGGGGACTATTTACTTCCACACTGTATATCTAAAAATATTTAACTTTGTAATTTTATATAGTCATGGTGTTTATTATACTTAATCTATTAAACTCAAGTTAAAAAGAAATAACTTTACAACAATAAAGCATTACAATAAGCTTTTATGTCACATGATAATGGTGTAAAAATGCAATTTAAAATTATATTGTAAGGACGTTACAATATGTATAAAAAAATGTTAAATGACAACTAAAACATTTAGATTTAAGAATTTAAAAGAGATGATATTTGGCAGAAAGTTTTGGTCCTAATTTAATTATAACGTTTACTACGTTTTTAGGCAGTATTTCCACATTTAAAACTATAAAAAAAAACAAAAATAGATTTTATGTTTACGGAAATTATGAACCCTTACTAGGACAGCCAATAGACACAGAGCTAAAACACACATATCTTTATAATTAAAAAAAGTTGACAAAAAATGAGTTTCAAAAATTTAAGTTCTTACCAAGGTTTGTGCATGTGTTGAAGAATGCTAAGAGGTTTTCGTAAATCCAAGTGTCTCAAAGGAATGGCACCCGGTCGTAAAAATCTTCTTTTATTTTTCATAATAATATCTTCTTCCGAAAAATGTAAGCTACATATACAATTATAAGCACTTGGATGTTCTACATCAGGATTCCGCCCTAAAGCCCTTAACCATGTGTCACGCCTTGCAGGTGTTAAACTAAAAGTTAAATAATTTACATTAGGCAGACTATGTAATAAGTTACCACAATAAAAACTTTATTTTAGTGGTTTAAAACTACAGTAACTGGACTTACTTACTAGATATTCATTATCAAGTTATAGTAGCCAAAGTAGGTATACATAAAGAGAATATTAAACCAAAAGTTTATGATCTAGGTACCTAATGTCTACACAAAACATGCTCCTACCAAGATTTTTCCTACTTTACATGTTTGCAGGATTATTTTTATTTAAATACTTATATCATTGTTTTTAAACTAAATTTATGTTGCTGCTTTTAATGGTTTATTTTTAAGTCAGGTGCACCCAACCGCTTTATTAATAAGAATTTTGTATTTTTTAGTAAATAAAGCTTTTTCTATTCCATTTTATTCTAAAGGCCCTTAAATTTTACTAACATATAGACCAATAAAGTAGTTTTTGATATTATTATTCTTTTTAACAAGTCGAAACTTTTAACTACTTTTGGGTTAAGACTATATATGTATCTGGGTTACAATGTTTTACTAGTGGTAACTCAATAAATATTTAATAAAAAATATGGTAATTTTCTAGAAACCGGCTGCAACTCCGATTTTGACGAAATTTGGTATACGGGGGTTTTTGGGGCGCTGATCACGAATCTGAAAGAATTATTTGGCGGTCGCGTTTCGTTCTCGAGATATCCATCATCAAAATTGATATTTGAACTAACCTTATTTTCACTATATTCCCCCTTCTTTTTGCACACAATTCTTGATTTAAAGCTAAAGTGTCACACAATATTTGATTTTCACCTTTTAAAACCCCGTTTTTCTACGTTTTTTACATTATTTTTGAATTAAACTGCGTGGCTTTTCTTTGATAATCCGGCAACCATACATACACATAGGGCTTCATGGCAAACTGGGATTAAAATGATTCAAAGTATAGCTATGCTCCACCATCCATAGGTCAGATATATACTGATCTAAGGCCGACAAGCACCACGTCAGCCAAGGATTTTTGATATTGCCCAAACTCAACCACGCGTTTAGAGTTACTCTTGCTGGCGTCATTTTATGATTTAAGAGCGGTATACAGTGTTTATATATTGGTTATATATATATGGCAGATACTCCCAAGCAGCAAGCTGACGTCATATTGACGAAAATTGTCGCATATACTTTTTTTAAAAGCTAAAATGATGCGATATTTTAAATAGGAAAAAACTCCTTACTGCATGCAATTTCCTTGCAATCTAACTAACCAGAACTAACCTTTTGTATTTTGTGCTTGCAATGCAAAGTACCATCTCTCGGAACACTGTCTAACTTGGAGATGCAGATTTTACACTAGCCGAAGATATTTCTTTCAATGCTAAGTGAGATCACCTACCGCAGACCGCTCTCGAATTATTTTTGTCAAATGGGTTTAGACGATAAAAAACGAAGATATTGTAGGAACGTAGTAGTTTATTGTCCATTACGCCATCTATCGGTATGTCAAAAAACTATTAAATATATATAATATTTTTTATTAACACGTCTTTCAAACTTTTAATAAAGTTTTAAACAAAATGTTTACAGCTCCTAACAGTATACTTGAATATCTTGCCTTCTCGACTAGCCATCACCAATTAATCACACAACACACACTTATTAGGTAATGAATACATTTAATTATGTCTATTAAAAAACTCTTTTCTTTAAAAAAGACCATCATTTTATTTTTATTCGCTCCAAAATACATAATAAACATTTTGTTTGACCCAATTTTTATTTGCATGATTTTTAACAATAAAATGTTATGAAAAGGCCATTTCCTTTAAATTTTGTAAAAAACATAAAATAATGTTGTTTAGCTGCCATTATAAATAAAACAGATCAAAAAATTGCTTTAATGTTAGTTAAATACTAATGTTAATAATATGGTTTAAAAAGTATGAAAATGCGTTGAAGGTTTGCCTTCAAAAATCCAATATTTATTTGACTGCAACAAAACCGCGTGTTTTATTTAATCAGGATTGGTATGCCGCCATTTTTGCATGCTTGCCGGCAATTCGCCTGCATGTAATATTTATTGGCAATTAAGTGTTTATTTAGGGTTGAGTTTTTAATGCGTATAAGATGTTGGCATAATATTGCTACCAATTCCCAACTAACAATTATTTGACGGCGCAACGTCGCCAAACGCAACGCAACGTTGCGTTCTTACGTTGTAATTTCCTACATAGCGACTCTGTTTTGCACCAATTTGGTGGATGATTTTTGAGTCGTCCGGACGTTGCAAATGTAACTACTGCAAATAGGTCGACGTAAAAACGTTGCTGAAGGCAACTTGTTCGGCTAAAGCCATCTACAGGAAAACTGTATTAATAAAAATTGGTACTTTTTTGTCTACTAAAATATAATTTTGGCAACTTCTAGTAAATTTATAAGTCGCCGTAAAATAGACTTCCACTATCATGGCAGAGTAGTAAAGAAGTGGTTTATATTAAATATTTTGTCATGAACTGGATAATTAAATTGCCCAGATTTATTCGCATATCATCCAAATTTTAAAACAAACTGCAGTTTACTGACAAATATATGGCGAAAATGTAAGAAAAAACAAGCGCGCCATTAAAATAAGCAGTTTTACATCAGACAATATAGTTTTTTCAATTTTTGAAAATCATTATAAGTACCTATTAAAAAACCAAATAAATTATGTTTTAAAACAATAGCTATATCTATAATAACCTTTTTCAACAGAATCATAAAAACTTCGATAAATTATTAGAATTATGTTTTTTCTTTTTGTTACACATTAAAAAGTCAAAATGGCTGCCTTGATTTTGTTTCTAGTTTCACATTTTTTTAATGGCGGCAGGTAGTCGCCATTGCAACCATATTTTTACTAAGATTAGACCAATGTTAACGCCATCTATCAGGTAAAGGTTAATCCTTCGATCAAAATGGCCCGTAACCGTTGCTAGGTTGCTACAACCAATCGCCAACGTTGTGAAATTCAACTATGGAAGTAGCTTTCAGGCAACGTTAAAGCGTCGTTAGCTTCTCTCCCAAAATAAGTACCCTAAAGACCATAGTTTAGAATACGACGTACAGACGTTAATAGGACGACCGTTTCCGGTGCAACGTTAGTTTTTTAATCATTACGACGTTAATTTAATTGGTCGGAAGAACAGCTTACTTTTCTACTAACGGAAACGTTAAATTTGGTGTGATTCTTAGTAAAGACGACTAAAGGCGTCTAAAAATGTTAGTTGGGTTGCCAATGCTTTACCATCAATGCCAATATGAAAAATGTACATTGCCGGCAAATAGTGTTTGCTGGGAACTTTAAACTAGTCTTTATATGAGGTAATAAAAACTAATGATACATAATTTTACTTTAACATTTTGTTAACCTTAACAAAGTTATCTACTAGAAATCAGAAATTCGAATAATTTAATAGAAACGTAGGTTTTACGAGTAATTTAGACATGGATCGTGTAAAAGTTAACAAGAAAATCAGTTCAATGCGAGTTTTACTTAAAAATATTCAAATAATAGGCCAGTTGAATACTTACCGACTAAATTTTAAAGGCAGATATCTCCTATTTTGCAATTTGAAGCAAAGCAGTACTTTCTTAATTTAACGTTTAATACAATATAAGAAAAAAATATTTTAATACGAATTACATAAAGTTCTAAATATAAAACAATAGAGTATTGTCCAATTAACAAAAATACAAAAAATTGGAAGAAGAACGATATAACAAGACAAAATGTAATTACCAGATAATGTTTCAACAGTTTTGGAAAATTTAAGTGCTTTTAATTACGCTTGGGAAATAATACAAATGCAAGAATCCAGCTTTATGTTGTAGCTTTAGTTAATTAAATAATATTTCCAAACTTAGTTGGTCCATCATTTTTATTATAACTTAAATTTGATGAAAAATTATTATTTAAAATTTTAGTGACACTAAAAACCTTGAAAAAAAACCTTAATAAAAAAACTCTTCATGTGAAAAAATGGGATAAATTCCACTACATAATGTTACGCCTGGCAACGCTGTTTTATTATATCGCAAAGGACACGAGCGCCCTCTATTGTTTTCTAATAGAAATGCTGAAATTGTAAACCCATTTTTGCAAAAACTCCCATTGTCGTTTACGCCCCTTTCTCTAGGTCTTCATAGTTAAAACCACGGCAGAAATTGTTATTTTCTGCCGTGATTAAAACTAGTTATAACGAGGACCGAAGGCCAAACATCTAGCCCTAAATTACACTGATGATGCAAACGGTTTTTACGTTTTTTTTAACACGCTTTTATTAACTTGGGTTGTAACTATCTATCTATCTATGTAACGGAATCTTTGAGCCTAATTTTAACCAACTTCCAGCTATTCGATTTCTTTGAAACTTTGCACACGTGTCAAGGACCGATGAAGATGCAATAATTTAAAAACAGTATCCCGTTAACTTTTTTGAATCGCCAGGAAAAAAATTCCATTATATTATAAAAACAACACCTAGGATGCCATCTGTTGGCAACATTTCAAACTTTGCTATTAAATGAAGAAGAAATTTTTAGTTTTTACACAATTTGGTTAGTTGCACCATTGGTGTTCAATTTTTATGAACAATAAAAATATAGGGTTAGTTGCACCATTAGTTCAAGGATTCCATAATAAAAATTACATTATGTGTAATGTATACATAATACATAATGTGCAATTAATAAAAATTAACATTCTTTTTTGGATCGCCAGGAAAAAAATTCCATTATATTATAAAAATATAAAAACAACACCTAGGTTGCCATCTGTTGGCAACATTTCAAACTTTGCTATTAAATGAAGAAGAAATTTTTTAGTGGGTTGCAATATATTGGCAACGGTCCAAACATTGCCTGGATTGCCATCTGTTGGCAAAATTTCAAACTTTGCTACTTAATGAAGAAGAAATTTTTTAGTGAGTTGCAATCTGTTGGAAAAATTTTAAAATTTGCCACTCTTGTTCATTAAAAAAATTTTTCGCCATTTTGTCAAGAGTAGCAGAAACTAAAAATGAAAAATAATTAATAGTTTAAAAAACTAAAAAACACGCTTTTATATGCAACCGAACTAAAAATTAGAAAATAATTTTTCATTAAAAAAATATTGTCATTTCATAGTAAAAAGCGTGGGGTGATAAATATATTAAATGTTATAATTATTATATTTGCACATATCTATGATGGAAAAGTTATGAAAAAATAGTAAAATGCACCCCACGCTTTTTACTATGAAATGACAATATTTTTTTAATGAAAAATTATTTTCTAATTTTTAGTTCGGTTGCATATAAAAGCGTGTTTTTTTAGTTTTTTTAAACTATTAATTATTATTATACCAAACAAAACTTTTATTGTAAACAATGTTCGTACTCTACATAGTAATAATAGTCCCATTTACTGGTACAAAGCAATTATGAATGTTAATTTAATAGTGATGGGTTTTCACCGGAAGTATAAGATTGCTCCTCGATTGCTTCCTGAGCAAACGGCTCATGGTCGGGGGTGCAAGGAAGAGCTTGGTATCGGAAAAAGTTTGCAAGACTAGGTAAAGTCGCTATATTTTGACAGCTGTTGATTAATCCAGTGGCGTCTAAAATTTGTGCTTTTCGTTTTTCATTATTTTCACAGTGATATTTGTAAAAATATGTTCTCAATGGTTTTTTATTTAAAGTCGAGGAGGTTGCAACTAAATAATTATTAAAGTGTTTTATAAAGGGTTGTTCTAACAATTCTATTAACTGTATTTCTCCGGCACTGATGTTGACACTTATCTTATTTAACAACATGGCCGAAAAATGGTCCACGTGACGTCAACACACGTCAAACCAATATGGCCGCATGACAACATGGTAATTATTTAGTATACGGTTTTCTGCTATTTTAACGAATTTTTAAAATATTTTGACGTACATGTTATCAATTAGTTGTCCTTAATAATAATATGAAGGCGCAGTTATGATTTTTTTTTTAATTTTTTTTTAATTAATTAAAATTAGACCCTTCCGATGTTGCCAAATGCTTTCCAGATTTAACATGGTATAACTGAGGTTTTTAGTTGTTTTTCTTCTTATTTTTAGGTTATGAATTAACAATTTTATATTTATCATATCAGTGCTGTGAGTATCCCCGTACGAGAAGCAGCGTTTTGGCTTACGTTCCGCAGACCGAAGCTAGGTGGATTTGTTTCACCACTAACTGCCCTTGTGCTGTGTTTGAGGGTAAGTTGAGCATAGCTTGGTTCCTTTTAGCTTTTGCTTGCATTTTTACTGTAAAAATCGTGTATATTTTTTATTTTTGCTATCATTATTTTTTTTAGTTGCATTTAAATAGCTTCACTTAAGTTCCAACATGGGTGACACGGGGGCGACCCTCCCTCAATCCTAACAATGTTCAGAAACCCGTTGACGCCTCAAATATAAAAACACAAAATACCATAGAGCCAGTTTTTTATTTAGCCACTGATAACGGTCCTTTTTTTGTTTATTTAGATTCAACCGATAAAGTTGGTTTTGATATAGCTAAATCTAACAATATTAAAATAGCAAGGGATAAGGTCTTAATACAGATCTCTAGCAATCCTGGACCATATAACTACAATGAACTTCTTGAGCTTATGTCCTCAGCGGCGGACGAAGCGATGCCGAAAAGGTTATGTGGCGTATCACAAAAGGTGGGAAACCCCTGGTGGGACGCGGAGTGTTCAGAATGGGTCAATCTGAGAAAGCAGGCAATTTCGGAATTTAATAATAATCCTAATATGGAAAATTACATTAAAAGCAAAAAAGCCATAGCCATTGTAAAAAGAAATTTAAGAGAAAAGAAAAAACAAAAATTTAAAAATTTTTGTGGAACATTAAACAGAAACTCTAACATTACGTATGTATGGAACAAAGTCAAAAAAATTTCAAATGTCAACTCTGCTACTAAATTCAATCACACAGTTAGCGATCAGACCAGGCAAGCTATACTAGATAATATGTCCATCATTAACATCGACTCAAATTTTCGAATGCTTGCTCAACCCGTTAACATCAATATAAAGCTTTTCACTATCTATGAACTTGAGGCTGCTCTAAAAGACAAAAAATTATCAGCGACGGATATGGATGATGTCGCTTATCCTATGTTTAAGAATCTTCCATTTAGAGCCAAGCAAATCCTTTTAAACTCCTATAATAAATTTCTAAATCATCAACATTTTAAAACCCAATAAAGATCCAGCTTTTCCAATAAGCTTTAGGCCAATTGTTTTATCATCATGTGGTGGCAAAACCTTAGAAATTATGATTAAAAATCGATTAGACTGGTATAGTTTGTCCAACGTACCATTTTTCGGGCGGCAATACGTATTTTTTTAGAGAAAGGTCAATCAGTAAATTTCGTTTTTCAGATTTAAGTTGGCTGACCTGAAGTTCAGGACCGTACTGAAGAAATTTTCGTAAATTTTAATATCTTTAATAAATGCTTAGATTTCAGTGACTAAATTTTGCTGTATTTTTTTCTTGCTGGGCATTTATTTAATTATATAAACTTGTTTAATTATACTATTTTATTACCAAAAATTTCCGTTAACCACAGAATAAAAAGTTCTTTTTCTGCTACATTTAAAAACAGACATGTTAAAGTTAAAGCATTTATATCAGTTCTCATATTTTTGACATCAGAATAAGGCTAAAAAGTGTAGATTAATAGTTATTTAGGTACTTTTTACTTATCGAGCATATCATCGATTTTATTTAAATTTTGTATAGGTTTTTGAGCTAAAACATAAATTTGCATCTACAGTAAAAAATAACGTTTGTTACTTATTTTTTAATTACATAGGGATTTGACCATACCGAGAAAAGGTTACTATTTATTTACGCCAAAAACCGTGCATCAAACAAAAAATTCTTAATAGATCAAAATAATTCTAAATTAAACGGGGATTTGAAAAAAGATTTTTATTTTAGAACAAGGTAGTGGCATGTTATTTTTTTCTTAAAAAATGTTTACCCTTTTTTGTCCGTCAAAAGTGTCTTTTGATGCATAGTCTTTTAAATTTTTTAAAAATATCTATATTGGTACAAAATATATTACAGTTTTTAATATATTCTAATATCTTACTTTAAAGTAAAGAATGATTCTTCTATATTCCCCATTTATATGCAATTTAACTATTTTTTAAAAATAAGTGTGGATAAATTTACATTTAATTCATCTGACATAACTTCTTTATTTGGCTCCTATATAAAAATAATAAAATAAATAAAACAAAGCAGTTATAATCATGTATTTATTTAGAGTATCTACACAATTAGAGGCTTATATGCTATAAAATAAATTTATCGAAATCGCCTTGTTGAAGGTTATACAGATGCAGCTAATTGAAATAACACATAGGCAATGTGAGGAAGAGACAGTCTAACGTCAATACTGACACGTAAACATTTAGGATTGGATGACTAATCGTACAATCATACTTTTAATTATTGCTTATACAGTATACCTACTTTTTAAGCCTTAGATATCACCATGCATATGCACGTAAAAATGTAGGTTCAGAAATAACAGTGGTGCATTTTTGTTATTTTTTTATAATAAAAGCAAACGAATAAAATACATACACCGTAAACTTTTTAGATATGAAGAGCCAAAATTTAAAGGACACGGGCTTTTTATTATTATATTAAATGTATTTCCTTAAGTAGTCAGAGATACTTAGTTTATTAATAGGGGACTTAAAGATATAAAAGTTTGCACGCGCCTGATACCAGGAAATCTAGCAGTCTTAGGATGAAGGAGCAGAGAAAGTGGGAGGTCCGGTGCTTTCGCAGCTAGACTATAACTTTATGCTTATGAGTCCTAGTTGGTGTTTTTATTGTTGAGATTAACTAGTGAGAATGGGTTAAGTTCTTCAACTTTATTGTACTATTTATCAATTTTTGGAGCAGTATTAAATATACCTAGCGTTACTGTCAGTAAGAAGGGACTTGTATAGTAGGTTGGAACTAAAAAGAAAAATTATATACTAGGTTATGTTTATACATATGTACCTTCGAGGCATTACTAGTAGTAGATGAACTGAACTGGAGGACAGTAAACACTGGACTCCATACCCTAAAAACACAGGTAAAAAAATATATGTATATTCTGGGTTTTAATAACAATAAAAACAAGTCCCAATACTTACTCGAAATAAAACAAATTATGAGCTATAAAAAATTGTAAAAAAAGACAAAACCAAAAAATATAAACATAAAACAAAATCTAATAGTCCTCAAACCCACTTAACACTTTAAAAAATTTAAAAAGAAAACACCTTTTAGCACCTCTAAAAATCACAAAACACGAAAGAAAATTCAAAGTCCATTATGGGGATGGATGACAAATATAAATCAGTGAATTTGGTTTTGTTAAGAGAAGTCAGTTCTGTCAATTTTTGGTAATTTCAGGTTAGCCACCCGAAAAATGGTATGTTGGACAAACTATACCTAGAAAACAAACAACATTTCAATAATCATATACACGGTTTTCGCAAAGGTCACGGAATTTATGACAATGTGGCATTCCTTTCTGCTTTTATCTTTAATGCAGTTCTTTCATCGGAGACTGTCATTGCCGTCTTCCTTGACATAAAATCGGCGTATGATACCGTAAACATCTACAAACTTTATGATAAAATTCACGCACTTAATATTCCCTTAGAATTAAACAATCTCATACACCAATTTCTAAGACTACGCTTGTTGTACACCAGGGGGACCGATGGTACCTTTCTAGGTCCAGTTCTGACTACAAGGGGTTTGCCCCAGGGATCTCCTTTGAGCACCATACTTTTTAACATATACATAAGGGAAATTTTTAACAGGAATTTTGGTAACGTAACCCTCATGGGTTATGCCGATGACCTGGTAATCTTTGTGCGAGGGGCTAATACGAATCTTATGGCTACCCAGATAAACGAAACACTAGATGAGATTAAGGAATGCCTTGACGGGATGGAACTTTCTTTAGCACAGGAGAAATGCGAGGCAATTTGGTTTACCAGGGGCAGAAGAAAAACAACTACCCCCACCCATTTCTATTAATAATCAAAATATAGACTATAAACAACATGTCAAGTACCTAGGGATTATATTTCAGAACCATCTTAAAGGGGATAAACATATTGAACACATCGCCAGCAAAGCAAGAAGGGCCTTGAATGTATTGAAGGCAATTTGTAGAGTTTGGTGGGGGCGGATTTCTGCACCATGCTTATGATATTCCAAGCTTTAGTCAGATCGCACTTGGATTTTGTATCTGTACTTATAAACCGGCTAGTCAAAATAGATTGAATCAACTTAATGTTCTTTTCTACCAAGGACTTCGAATCTCCTTGGGATATATGAGATCTACACCAAAAGCAGCCCTTTTGGCTGAAGCATGTATTGTTGACTTGGAGCAAAGAAGAAAAATGTTGGCCGTGAAGTACATATCCAAAATCACAAACATAAAAAACCATCCGTTACTTAGTTTACTCCTGAAAGGTCTCAATTACTTAAATAATAGTCCAGGACTACGCAGAAACTCGCAGACACCTTATTTGTATTTATAAAATATCTACAAAAGTGCTTCTTTCCCTTGTTACGAAGTGAATGCAGAAATCTTACAGACCCCTCTTAAGATTGTCAATCTGGGCATCCAAAAAGGCGAATTATTTATAAAAGAAAAATTTCTTTCCTTAACTGAAAAATTTAAATATAATTCAATTTTTGTTTTTACAGACGCCTCTAAATCACACAATAAATCCGGGTTTGGAATATCTATACCTCAATTAAAATATAATTTTTCCTCCAGACTGGCTGATGCCATATCGATTTGTAAAGTCGAGACTATTGCTATTCATGATGCAGTGAAAGTTATCATTAATAAGACCATTAAAACTTCAATTATTTTTTCTGACTCATAGAGCGCAATACAAAAAATTGGTGGTAACCTTTACTCAGCCAAAGCTGATTATTGGACACTTAGAACTAAACGTCTAATTTACATGGCTAATGAAAATGGCTATGACATCAGACTTGCCTGGATTCCGGGGTATTCTGGAATCCCTGGTAATACTGAGGCTGACCAACTAGCTAACGTAGGTAGAGTATTAAACGTCTCAAAAACTATGCCTCTTGATGCAGTTGAAATCCATAATCTTATCAAGAATGAATTACTTCAACAATTTTATAACAACTGGGAAAGATTGGTAAGGGAAAATGATTATAAATATCATAGGGTCCAAACTACATTTCCAAACAAAAAGTGGTTCATTAACATAAAAAATATGACCCGAGGACACATAACTACTATAATAAGATTAAGAACTGGACATCTAACTAGGGAGCATTTATTTAAATTGAACATAAGCGATGATCCTTTTTGCGATTGTGGTCAGATAGAGACACTTAACCACATATTCTTTGAATGCCCTATAAATGTCATCCCAGGTTGGAACCCATATACCGAATTCATAAAATTAAAGTATTCATCTCCCATTTCAATTTTCTCAATTCTTGAAAATCCAAACGAAAAATCTATAAACGTTATCATGCACTTTCTGAACCACAATAGAATCAAACTTTAATGCTCAACTTCTTCTTCTTCTTCCTTCAGTTTTTTGGTTTGGCTTCTATCAAGCGCCATCCACCAGCTCATTAGGTCGATAGCCTCCTTGTCTGGCTCTAGGCCATTGGCTGCTATCAAAATTTTTGTAAAACAAATTTTCTTAAAACAATCTATTTATAACATTCAACATATATGTTTCTGACAATACATACATTTAACACTTAACGAGGTGTGCGGACAGTTAACTAGTAAAGACAAATAGCACAAACACAGGTAGGTAACTTTTCTCGCTCCCGGACAACTGAGGAGCTTGTCACACCCGAAATGTTGTCTCGGATAGAACCCAGGGTCTAAAAAGAGGAAAGGAAAATAAGGAAAAATTATTAATCAAGTCAGGTTACAATATGAACAATCAACACAGAAAAGAATCCAATTATTACAGTTTTATGCAATTATATTTTGTAAAATTATGCAGAATGTCTAAAGCCTTTGCGTTCATGCTGCCTAATACGGTGTTTATGTTAAGTGGAGTTTGGATACCACTTTGTCTAAGATGTTCGTATATATTGAATCCGGGAATGAAATTTATGGGGCATTCTATGTGGTTAAGATCCTCAATATTGCCACATTCACATAGTGGGCTTTCTGTTATTCCTATTCTGTTTAAATGTTTTTTAGTAAGACAATGTCCAGATCTCATTCTAATAATGGTGGTAATACGGTTACGGTTTATATATTTCATTTTGAGGTACCATGGTACGTTTGGGAAATCTTCTTGTATTTGAGAGTACTGTTTTCCTTTTGTTTTTGTTGTCTGTTTCCATACTATATGATATTGTTTATTAATCTTCTCCTTGATGATAGGGATTATTTCAGCTTTGTCGATCTTGATGTCCATAGGAACATTCAAACCTCTTCCGATATTTGCCAGTGTGTCCGCTTTTTCATTGCCAGGGATATTAGCATGCCCTGGGATCCAAGCTAAGGTAATATTGATGTTATTTCTTTTTGTTTCTACTAAATATCTTCGGGTCAAAAGGCTAACATAATCATTTCTTGAATTTATGTTTGTGTTTTTTAGTTTTTCAATTGCGCTCTTAGAATCGGTGAATATTATTGTGTTTTTCCAGTTATTCTCCAGGCAGACAGAAATAGCCCTATTTATTGCAGCAATCTCAGCAGTGCATCTACATAAATGATTTGGCAGTCTTGAAGAAAAGTTAAAGTCAATGTCCGGAACATGCACGCCAAGTCCGGTCCTGCCGCCCCCTTTGATGCGTCGGTAAATATGAACTTATGGGTTTGTCTAAAAGGTTCCACCACTCTAAAAAATTCGATGTTATTCATAGGTTCTGATTTATTTAGGCCCAGTTCCAATACCTGAATACTCTCGGTCTGCACTTCATACTCAAACTCAAAACAAGGCAGAGTGTCGTTCATATATAGATCTTGTAAATATGGTCTTATCCGTGTGAAGGCCTGGGCAAGGTAGTTAATCTGTTCTCTTCCTTTAGTTGTTTTAGACTGCTCCTCCAGTTTCCTCAAAATCGGAACAAGGGGATGATTGGCAACACTGATCACTTTAAAGACAAGCTTTGTAGCCAGCCATGCACGTCTATGATGTAGATCCGTCTGTGAAGTTTCTGCTAATAGGACATTAGTCGGTGTTGATTTCATACTTCCTGTGATGATCCTTAATCCAAGATAATGTATTTTATTAAGTTTTTCTATATTTTTTTACTAGTGTTAGCTATAAACATTGATCCATAGTCTAGGTGTGATCTAACTAGTGCATTGAATGCCATTAATACAGTTTGTGGATCAGCCCCCACCAAACCCCACAAAACATCTTAATTAAATTTATGCCTTTACGAGCTTTATTAATAATGTTATCAATGTGTTTATTCCATTTTAAATTTTTGTTTAGAGTAACTCCTAGATATTTCACATCATCTCGATAAGGTACTATAGTATTATTTATATGTATATTGTTAAGCTGATATTTTTTCCTGCCTTTGGTAAAGCACATAGCTTCACATTTATTTTTGGCCAAAGTGAAGTTATGTTCCGTCAACCATGTGTTGATCTTCATTAACTCCTCGTTAACTCGTTGTACTAGTCGATTTGTGTCTCTGCCTTTAGTGAGCAATACCAGGTCATCAGCGTAACTAAGCAATACAAAGTCATTTGAGATAAGTTTGAAAAGGGATACCATGTAAATGTTAAATAATAGTGGGCTTAGTGGGGATCCTTGTGCTAACCCTGAGTATGCCCTTTTGGGGCCAATCGTTCTGCCTTCACTATCTTTGATATACAAATTCCTATTGTTAAGCAGTCTAAAAATCACGTTACTAATGTCAACGGGTATCCCATATGCTATTAAGTATTTGTAAAGTATATAGATATTGATAGATTCATAAGCACCCTTAATATCCAAAAAGATTGCAATTGTTGACAAAGATTCACCAAAACCTGTGTTAACATATGACGTCAGATAAGCTATGTTGTCATTCACCCCCTTGTCCCTCCTAAATCCGGTCTGAAAGTGCGTATATAATCTTGCATTCTCAGTTAGCCATTCAACACGGTTCTTGATTAAAATTTCAAATGTTTTTACCATGCATGAAGCCGTTACCAGTGGTCTAAAGCTATCACACTCAGTTGGACTCTTTAAAGGCTTCAGAAAGGCGTGAATCACCTGTTCTCTCCAGGAGCTTGGTATATCTCCTCCTCTTACGCATCCATCAAAGATCTTCAGTAAAGCCTCCCTAGATGTTCTGGGTAATTTTGAGATCATAGAATATGAGATCTTCTCCGGTCCCACTGCTGTGTCCTTACGGTTTCCCAAACTGTTCTCCAACTCTTCCATGCTAAAGTCCTCCGAAGCGTCCTGCGGTACAAAAAGCTCAAATTCAGGCTGAATGTCACATGGGGTCAATTTATCCAATATTCTCTCAGCGATCCTCGGTTCTGGGAGGGTTTTTCCACTGTGTATATTAGCTCCGGTGAATTTTCTTATATTTTGCCATACGTATGTGATATTTGATTCTCTATTCAATCTGCTACAAAAGGTTTTAAATTTTTCTCTTTTTTTTCTTTTTAAAAAGTCGTTTAGATTTCGCTATCATTTGTTTTGCTTTGATAAAATTCCCCAGGTTACAGTTGTTTTTAAATTCAGTGAGAGCTTTTCTTCTATCCGAAAGGCTGGCAGTACATTCTTCATCCCACCATGGGTTAGTAGGGTATTTGTCACCTTCTTCTTCTTTACGGGGAATGGCAATTTCAGCAGCTCGCTCGATTATATCCTTATACTGTTCATAATTTATTTCATTGTCTATTTGGGCCATACCCACAGTAACTTCCAGGTTGTATAGTTCCCAATCAGCCTTACGGAACTGTCTATGAGATCCTCTGGGCCGTTCTGAAATGTTAACATTATTATGTGATGCAATGTTAGAGCTTGCCATGGCAATATCCACAGGGCTGGGATCTTCATCAGGTTTCTGAATTCTTGTAGGGCTGCCATCGTTCAAAACCACCAGGTCAAATTCATCCAGGAGATCAACCATTACACGTCCGTTTCTATCGCAGTGTGTGCTGCCCCACAAGGTGTGATGAGCGTTAAAATCGCCAATCATAACGATTGGTTCTTGTATTGAGTCCAATGCAGATCGAGAGTAGTCAATAGATAAACTATTGTCTGATGTTGAATAGCAATTTATTATGTTCAATTTTCCAATTCTGATGCATATGATCTGAGCAAGATCGTTGGGATATTCTATGAAGGCCACTTGTTTAAAGTTAATATTTTTTTAATAAATGTAGCAACACCCCCATAACCATCTTGTCTATCCTTCCGGACACAAACGTAATGTTTAAGGTTTATTATATCTGTGGGTCGCGCCCAAGTTTCATTAAGACATATGACATCTGGTTCATGCTCCTGAATAAGGGCAATCAAGTTGCCCCTGTTTGCCCTAAAACTTCGCAAATTCCATTGGATTATTTTAATTTTTTTACTTGATTCACTTGTCATTGTTTTTTTGATGTTCCGGGTAAGTCTGCTGGTTTCTGTTGTTTCGGCCTATCCAAGTCTTTTATAGTTGATTCAAGTCCATCGCTAGTGTTTATTAGTTCCTTAATTTTTAATTTATATTGTATTGGCAGCTCCGAATAAAACCTATAGTGATATTCTATTAATTTTTCCAATTTTTGTTCTCTATCTGGATTATCTTTAAATGTTTCTATGTTAAAATTACACTGGTCACACTTTGACAATTTTTCAGGTCTAGTATTGGGGTAAAATAATTGATTATTATGTTCCTCCCTATTATATCCTACATTTGTAATTCTTTTTTTTAATTTGGGAGTTGTTAACAATGTCTGTGAATGACCTTTTAATCTGTCTACTATTTTCATTGGCAATTATCCGTCTTTGGTTTATAATGATTTTGTTTTCTCTGCTGTGATTATGTATAGGTAATGCGGGAAAGTCCTGCGGATGCAAAGGATATGAATTTATCCCTGATGTTTCTGATCTATTGTTATATGTTTTTATACAAAGTTTATTGGCGTCAAAATATGATAGGTTGTCGTAGGACATCAGTCTCTTAATTGATTTTTGTCTTTCAAATTCTGGGCATCTTTTATCGTTTGACTTATGTTCATTACTCTTACAATGCCAACATCCCATAACACATAAGTTTTCACTGTCCATCTCGTGTTCCCTCTCCCCACAATTTAAGCATTTTTTTCCCTTACATTGTGCGCTTATATGACCATACATTAAACAATTAAAGCATTGCGTGACTGGTGCTACATAGGGAGTTACTGGTAATTCTAATCCGTAAATTTTGATATATCTTGGCAACGAATTGCCTTCAAACGTAAACAATACTGTACCCGTGGGTACATATTCCCTCATAGTGTCCCTCATAACTCTTCTATTTAACCTTTTTACTTCTCTAACCTTAAATGGTGCTTTAGAACATTCTTTAATTGATTCTTCTGTAAAAGAATGTCAATATTTCTAACTATGCCCTTACAAGTAGCAAAATTGAATGGTATATATACTTTATACCCCTTGTCTTTTAGAACTTTATTATTTGAAAAATTATTTGCAGCATCGAATTTGATAAATTCGACACCAAGTCTATTTTTACCCTTATTTTTAATAGATTTTACATCAGTCAATTTTAAATGAAATATTTCTTTGGCTATTTTTAAATGATTATAATTGCCTATATTTTTTCCGGATTCTTCAACTGCTTCAACATACACGATAAATGGGCCCTTATCAGTAGCGTTATAAAAAACTGCATTCCTTTCCCTTTCTTTTTCCGGTGTTTTTTTTGGTGGCACGCCGATAATCTCCCTAACTTCGCTTTTACTTAAGGAGGGATCCGGGGCTTACCCCCGTTCCCGACCCCTAACATTTTTTTTTCTTCTTATAAATATAATTTATTATATTTTACAAAGATACACAAAGATATAATATTTCTTACCAAGACAATACAAGGTATTTGGACAGCACAAAAACACAGAGGTTAGTAACACTACGCACACCTCGACGTTCACGAACCGAATCTAATGCTCAACTTATTGTTCCTTTCCTTTCAGATCACCATACTCCATCTGTCTGTTTGTGTTTTGTTTTTTTTTTGTGCCTCCAATATACCTTTGTTGACTTAACTAACCATAGTTGCACTCACCATTCATGCATGGGCTTTAACGCTTGAAGCTTTCTGCTTGATTTCAGCCTTGTTTATAAATTGACTCACAGCACTTTAATCTATAGCCAACTACACATGCTCGGGGGTTCTGGAATGGTAGCACCAGACAATACCAGGATCACCACCACATAGAGCTGGCAATTGCCTTGCAGGAACGCCATAAAGAAAGCAGTATCCAGTATTTATTATATTTTTTATCTTTATTCTCAAAAATATGTGGAAGAAATGTAATTTTTACTTAATTTTACATGTTATGTTCAGTTTTATTAACTCGTTTTACCAATTTTACCTCGCCTAGCACCCCTTTTCACTACCTGGTCCATTAAGGTTTTGATTTGGAATGCACCCTAGGTTTTAAAATTTGCACTAGTTCCACACACACACACCAGTGTAAAACTTTCGCTGTTAGTGTTGCAAAATGGAATACGCTGTCATTCTATCCTATCCTATTGGCTTACCATTGGGCTTACCGGCATTTTGTTTTTACAGTTTTTACCAAGTTTTTCAAAGGTTTTTCAGGGCTTTTACTTTGTATAAAAATATTTTCCATCGTGTATTGTGGTTTAAATTAAGGAAATAAGATGTCCAAGTTTAAAGGTAAAAACTAAATTTATTATTGCTTTGTGTAAAAAATGTTTGTTTTTATTTTTATACTTTAAAATACAACCTCCCTATTTAATTAAATCCATTGTCATTTCCGATTAAATAGTTTGTTAAGTCGCTAACAATGTTTTAGCTATTTCTTTTGGTATTTAAAACTTAAAATAAAAAGTTCGTGCTCTGCTGAATGTGAGCCTTACAATCCAAGTAATTACATATTATATACTATCAGCTAGTTTTATGGACACTGCCAGGTTTGCCTTGTGTTTGCTTTTGTTGATACAGCAGATCCGTTTAATTTAAAACATCTAGACCAGTTTTGTTATTGTGACAGTTTAAAGATACGGTAATTGTCTAGAAAGTGGGAGCAACTCCGATTTTGACGAAATTTGGTATACGGGGGTTTTTTGGGGCGCTGATCACGAATCCGAAAGAATTTTTAGTCGGAAACGTTTCGTTTTCGAGATATCCATCATCAAACTAGTAATTTACACTAACCTTATTTTCACTATATTCCGCCTTCTTTTTGCACAAAATTTTTATAAAACACTAAATTGCCACACAATATTTTATAAACACCTTTTAAAAACCTGTTTTTTATTTATTTTACACGTTTTTTTCATTAAATTGAAAATAATTTACCCATAAATGCTGCAACCATAAATACAATATGTAGATGTATTTATGGTTGCATACACGAGTTTGTTTAAAGTAAAGCTTTTAAATTAATATAATTAATAATAAAAAAATGTTTTTAAAGGGTTTTTTGATGTTAAATGAAATATTGTGTGCCATTTTAGTATTATAATATGAATTTTGTGCAAAAAGAAGGGGGAATATAGTGAAAATAAGGTTAGTTCAAATACCTACCTTGATGATGATATATCTCGAAAACGAAACGTTTCCGACTAAAAATTCTTTCGGATTCGTGATCAGCGCCCCAAAAACCCCCGTATACCAAATTTCGTCAAAATCGGAGTTGCTCCCACTTTCTAGACAATTACCAAAGATACGAAGTGTCTATAGCCACACTCCACGGATATTCGTGGGTTTAGTATAAAAACATTTTAAATTTTAATTTGAAACTGATTCTGGTTAATTTTGTTTAGTTCTAGTTAATTTTGATCAGCTTTTTCATCTACAGCAACAACTTCAATTATATAACTCAATTTGTATATCCGTGACTATAATCTATTAAGGTTTGTATATTGTCTAGAAAGTGGGTGCAACTCCGATTTTGACGAAATTTGGCATGTGGGGCGCATTTTGGGGCGCTGTTCACGAATCTAAAAGATTTTTTTTAGACACCTTTTGTTCCCGAGATATCCATCATTAAAGTGAAAAATCAAACTATTCTTATTTTTACTATATTTCCCCTTTTTTGCACACAATTCTTAAGTTTAGGCTAAAGTAGAACACAATATTTGATTTTCAAGTTTAAAATCCCATTTTTTATTTGTTTTAACATTTTTTTTTAATTAAATTTTATATCTCCACTTTTAATCGTCCAGAGTTATTGTGAATACGCCGGGGAATTCTTTGATAGCTTGCTGCATTTTTTAAAGGGAATCTTCGCAATTTATTTGATAAAACGTGTAAAATATATGAATCGCTTATTTGTGAAAAGATATAAGTCATTCTAACTAGTATAGTTTTAAGAAAATCAGAAAAATATATTTTTAAAAATTACCTCTTAAGATAATGCCAAGTTTTGGATAGATTCTTGTTCTTTACACCTTGTGCTACCTTTGTTGTCTTTATTGGTTATTAATTGAATACCACATTACTTTCTAAGACACTTGAATTTCTCAGACTTATATCCTTTCATAAATTAATGAAAAAAACATAGGTTACGTCTTGAGAATATACTATCTTTAGAAGATATTTATCAAATAAAAACAGTTTGCCCAACAGCAAAAAAAAAAACTTAAAATTCAAAATACAAAAAAATATGTTTAAAGCGACCCTCAAAAATTAATTATTATCAGTTTCTCCTTTTATGGTTGGCCAACCATCATAAAAGTCATTGAGGACTAAAGCATGACAAAAAGAACACTTAATTTATGGTAGAGTCCGACCGAAACTGGTTTTCCGGCCAAAACCGAAATTTCTGCCATGGCTCAAGTTCAAATCAAAATATGCTTTATTGTTAAAGAAAAAAATCTTGTTAACAAAGCTCAAAATAAAGAGAGAAAAATAATAAATAAATAAGCAATAGTTTGCTAACCTAACCTACTAAACCTACTTACACCATATTTGTATATATATATATACAAATATGGTGTAAGTAGGTTTAGTAGGTTAGGTTAGCAAACTATTGCTATATATATATATATATATATATATATATATATATATATATATATATATATATATATATATATATATATATATATATATATATATATATATATATATATATATATATATATATATACACACATACACATAGAATAGAGGAATATAAAATGCAATAAAATAAAATAAAATAGAATACAAAAAAGTATAAGCAATAAAAACATGAATAAAAGCAAATAATAACACATTTGCATATATCTACACTCTCACCACATGCTAAAATTAATATAAAGAGTATAAGTTAAAAAGATATAAAATAAAATATAATGAAAAAAAAGTACTTACAATATATCACCATAAAACTCTTCCAGGCTGTAATATGCCTTTAATCTTAAAATGTGTTTTACTCTATTACTAAACCTTTTCAAATTCCTAATACTTTTATATTGATCAGGTAGGTGATTGTATAATTTTAGGCTTTCATATATTAAAGAGTTTTTGGTAGATGAACTCCTCGGAATAGGTAATGGCAAGTTATTCCCATTACCTTTATTGTAGGCACTTGGATTTATAGAGTTTTTAAATTTTTTATGTACTAATATAACAGTCTCTAGTATAAAAGGGATGGTAAGGTCAATATTTTTTCCCTTATAAACAATGGCCTACAGTGGTCCCTAGCTTTTACTTACACAAACACTGAATTAAAGAGTTGTCTACAACAAAAACCCCAAAAAGGAATATGAATAAGAGAATAATAATAAGAGAAAAATAGGTTGATCTGGCCATAGACATGCCCAGCTCTTTTGACACTATACGTAGAGCATAGCATCCATACGCAACTTTCTTATTTAAATTGAGGATATGGTCTTTAAACTTTAATTCAGAATCAATATAGAGACCCAAGAACTTTGTGCAATTTCTGTTTTCAATAGGACTATCATCTATATTCAGGTGCAGTAAAACAAACTTAAATGAAATAACATTAGTTTTATTAACATTAAAACAAAGCCGATTTGCATTGCACCAATCCTTTATAAGAAGCAGATCTTCCGAGATAATCTGCGCTAAACTATCCGAATCCTTGCCAAGCCACAGAACAGTAGTATCATCGGCAAAGATGGTAAAACGTCCCCTGATGTTAAGTGTAGCAAGGTCGTTCAGATAGAGGAGGAAAAGGATAGGTCCAAGGACCGAACCTTGAGGAACGCCATGATACATTATCTGCTTGTCGGATCTGCAATCATTCGATCTTACAATCTGTTTCCTGTCTGAAAGATAAGAGGAAAACCAGTCATATGCAATACCTCTAACACCATAACGATTTAGCTTCTGCAGCAATATTCCATGATTTACACAATCAAATGCTTTTGAAAAATCACAGAACACTGCCGCAGCCACATTACCCTCGTTTAAGTCCATGTAAACCTTTTCCAAAAGGTCAAACATTGAATCTTTAGTGCCCTGTTCCTCCTGAAACCCAAACTGACAACCATGCAAAACTTTTTAGATGTCATAAAGCTTATCAATCTCTTCTTGAGAAGTCTCTCAGTAACTTTTGAGGTAGTTGGAAGCAGTGAGATAGGCCGAAGATTTGCTGGGTTTCCAGGGTCTCCACCTTTAAACAGAGGAACCACAACCGCTGTCTTAAGGCTGGAGGGAAACCTACCATGGTCAAATGATGAATTTATTGCTTCAGCCAGCGCCAGAATGGCTTGTTCAGGCAAAGTTTCAATTATTTTGAGGGGAAGATCATCTATACTAGCCGAGTTTTTATTTTTTTATTTCCCTAAACATTGACCTGATTTCATGAACATCAGTATGAAACAAAGTAAAAGTACTGGCCACTGAAATGTTTTGAAGGTATGACATTGGATCAATTTGAGTACACAAAGTTGATGTTAAATTTTCAGCAACAGAGCTGTAGCATTTAATTTATTGGGATCAACATTTATTTGGTTTTCTGCTGAGCTTGATGTGCCACATAGACTGTTTACTATGTTCCAGCATTCCTTAGTTCCTGCCGAAACCGAAACTCACGTGGTCAAGTATAAAATACCTTAAAGTATTGAAATTTGTGGCATATATATACTTCTTTTGATAGAGTGGTTTACAAAAATTTTGAGGAGCAAAATAAAAAGTCTTTGCTTTTGAAAACCAATACATTTTAATAATTTTTATAATTTGTTAAATTAAGATAGCGTTGCCGCGAGAAACAAAATTAGGCGAGCGCAAGACAACTTCCAAAATCACCGAAACTTTATTTTTTGGCCGAAACTGGCCGTAGCCGAAACCAAATTGGAATTTTGGTTGGACACTAATTTATGGAACAACATAAGTCACGATTAAATCGATTAAAAAAATACGATACTTTTAGGTGGCGATAGACCGTAAACCACTGATGTGACTAAGATCCTTTCAACACTGAACAGGGTGTTGACATTTTGAGAGCTAGATTCCACCTTTGAGTCATTTAACCCAAAATGATGACTTAGATCGTTTCACAAATAAGCGATTTACATAAAAACGGGGTTTTAAAAGGTGAAAATATTGTGGGCCAATTTAGCTTTAAATTAAGAATTATGTGCAAAAGAAGGGGGAATATAGTAAAAATAAGATTAGTTTGATTTTCCACTTTGATAATGGATATCTCAGGAACGAAACGTTTCCGAATTCCTTCAGATTCGTGATCACCTCCTCAAAAACCCCCATATGCCAAATTTCATCAAAATCGGAGTTGCTCCCACTTTCTATGCAATTACCTTTATTAAAGTCACGGATAATTTTAATCCATATGAGGGCTATATGGAAATTACAGCCACGGATATCTGTGGAGTGTGGCTATAAAACCACCGTTAAATATATTTAGGGTCAACCATTAAGCTGAATTTATAGATTGACGTTTCCATCACCGAGCGCCGTTTGACGTTTCAGTTTCTAATATGGTATATGGAATCGGTAAACAGAAAATATAAAATGACAAATAGAAAGTCGTTTCATGTTGTAACTGAAAACGTCAAACGGCAAACGGAACCAGAAACGTCAATCTATAAATCCAGATAACGCTATTTTATACACAGCTTCCAGATTACCAACTTTTTTCTGTATTATATTGTAAAATATTCGGTAAAAATGCCGAATAGGCAGCGGCGCTGATCCAAAATATCCTGTTTTTAATTAATTATAACTTCCAAACTTGCGGAACCGGGGAGTGAATAGGGGTCCTGGACGGGGTCATCACATCCAAAATTAAGTAAAAATCTTTTTTTTTTCTGAATATTTTTGTTAAAAAATGAAGAAATTAAAAAAAAATGAAATTTAAGTTTTATAACCCCAATTTTTGCGAAAATGGTTAAAGAAACGTCATTTATTGCAAGTAAAATATGAAGAACATTTGGCAAGATATTTTTTTCCTTAATTAAGCCAATTAAAAAAAAAAAAGGTGTTGCTAACCAGAGATAACTTGAGCGTGACTTCGGGCACGTTGAATTTTAATTAAAAAATCCACTACATCTACAACTCGGATGCGTAAAGTTGAACAGATAAGCCGTTGTTGCCAAATGTTCAGATTAAAAGTGAAGAACTTTCAAAAATTTAAATTTTTGTTTTTACAAAAAATATTTTTTAACAGTGCCTTTATATTATGATTAGGAACAAATAGGAGATAACATGTGAGCCAAAATATTTTTAAAAATCATAAAAACAGCAGAAAACCCCATACGGCATAATTACCAAATTCTTATTTTATAGCAAATGTTTTCCATCCATGACCAGACAAAATTTTCTAATAAAAGGGTTTAAGCTGCTTTATCATAATACATTTGGGCCTAGACAAAATTACTGTCTTACTGCTCACAGGTTAAAGCTAAAGCCTGCATAGTAAAGGCTGCACTGTACCTGCTTAGCACAGGCAGTAATGTAAAAGATTACCTAATGTAGCATTTATCTACCCATCTGGGGAAAATAATTTGGCAAATAAGAGGTACAAAAGATCATCACATAACTTTTTGGGTCTGGTTGAAGTACCTACAGACCTATATGGAGAATATATTTGTTTTTCCCAACTTCACAAGATGATGGCATATCCACCCTTTATGTAACAATTCCAATTTTTTGCATTTAGAGGGCAAAACTCAAGTTGAATATCAATAAATTAT
This sequence comes from Listronotus bonariensis, assembly GCA_014170235.1. Taxonomy (NCBI): domain Eukaryota; kingdom Metazoa; phylum Arthropoda; class Insecta; order Coleoptera; family Curculionidae; genus Listronotus; species Listronotus bonariensis. Next base: position 30,072 of record JACEGR010005522.1, read on the forward strand.
TGTCTGCCTCAGGGTTTAGTCCTGGCCCCTGTGTTGTTTCTTATATTTATAAATGACCTTCCAAATTTTCAGAACTTACTCAAAGGAATCTTATTTGCTGATGACACCACTCAACACAATCCAACATTCGGCAACGGTTTCTTGCAAACAAGCTGTGTCCAAAAATACAAAAAATTCAACACATTAACTACACGCTAAAACAGTTACAAAGCCACAAACCGTTTGACACTAGTAAAGAAGTTGTATTTCATGGAGTTACACTTGACCTAGGACTGATTTGGGAAGCCCACATTGATAATCTTCGTAAAAAATTGTCGAGGGCATTGTTTTTAATAAGGGGTCTCTTTTACTGCGTGCCCTTATATGTTGTTCATTAAACTTACCATGCAAACTTTGGATCAAGGCTACCTTATGCTTTGATTGGGTGGAGACATTCAGCCCATGCTGCAAAAGCTTCTGCATTGGAGAGGAGATGTGTTCGCAGAATTGCTAATATTGGCTACCGGGAAGAATGTAGACCATATTTTATCAAATTAGGGCTTTTTACTTTCTCATCTTTCATAGACTTTGAAGATCCATGGGTGGCACCAATTACTTCTGTATAAAATACTTTAATGTGGTTCCGCAATGCATTAGGTATTTGAAAGACAAGGCTTTTAGAAGCACTATAAAAGAGTACCTGTTAAAACATGCCTTCTTTTCTATGAAAGAATACCTCATTTAATCTATATATTTAAAACGCCAAGCTATAATTTTCAGACACTTCAATAGAGTTTTCTGCTGTATAGAAGGAACAGTTTAAAAATGTAAATTCGGTGCTCTTTGATAAGAAAAAATCACAAAAAGTTTAAAGCAAATAAATCGGCATGCTTGACTTCGCGGCCGCCTTTGCTATATTTCTTTTATGATGCAGGTCATCGCACTATGGGATAGAAATTCATTTTTTGGTCAAAATTCTGAAACTTACCAATCTAACTTAAAATGGGGTGCTTTTTACTGGAAAAATATTATAAATTATTACAAATGCTTTTTGGAAACCGAAAACTTATTATATGTTAGAAATTTACACCCCCTTAACATTATTATAATTTATTGTACAAAATAAACTAAAATGTCAGCCTCTTTGGTTAATTCGGTAGTATTCTAATCAGTAAACCGATGATTATTATTTCATATGATATACAGGGTACGACAATAGGTATGATTTTTTAAATGGAATACCCTGAATATTATATCACCACCAAAAAATCTTTTAAAATGCTTTAAAAAATACTACATTTGATGTGTCTATCTCAATTAGTTTCGGAAAGATGACCATCCAAATATGAAAAATAATTTTAAATGATTCTTAGAAGCATAATAGAGATACAGCTTCCCCACTTTTTTTATTTTTTAACGTATAAAATAAATAAAAATACTGTTTTGTTGGGTAGATTCTGTAGAATCCATATCTTTCATCAGAAAGCTTTAAATCTTTTAGGATATACAGTATAGGACAAAACATGTTAAATTTTAAAATGGAAAACCTTGTAAATTATAAAAAATCTTGTATCTGTCCTTACACTCAGAAGTAGCAAAAAGTAAAAAGGCCATTGTAAGTACAAAAACTGATAAAGAAAGAGGTAAAAAATCTTAGAAAAAAGTAGCGAGACTTCGCGAGGCTGCATCGGAAACACAACAATAGCTCTTATTACTTAAACTCTTTTACTTTTTTTTAGTAAACAAGGCTAATATTAAACCAAGTAGATTAAATGTTATATATTTATGTTTACTTAAAATACATTTTTAAGTTTCTTATTACCCCAATAGAAGTCGTCATATCCTTTTATAATTTTGCGTACATGTAGTTTGGAGTATCTACTTTGAAATAGACAGCATAAGCCATTAAAATTTCAAAGTTGCTTTTTGGCCAAAATAATGGATTTCTATCCCATAGTGTATCGGCGCGTCGCTGTAAAGGATAGCGGCCTTTTTTATGTTTTATTGTATTATTTTCAAAGTGTACCGAATTTGCGCTTTTAAAATGTTCTTACTATACCAATTGACATGGTCTTTTTTAATGTTTAATTTCTTTTTTCTTTTTTTTTTTTTTAATAAGAAAACAAAATGCAACGTGTGTTGCCTATACCGCGGGGAATATTACGACAAACGCAGTATCGATAGGGATGGCAACGACATATCCAATATTTTCAAATATCGATATATAACTGCTCGATATATCGATATAAAAATATCAAATATTTTCAATATTTATTGTAAATGGGACAAAAGTAAAAACCCTTTTTGTTTTTAACTTAAACTAGATTGAACCCCGTCGAATTCGACGGGTTTTAGACAGACTACAGTAAAAAGCACAAGCACGTGTAATTTGATTGGTTTGAAGCGCTATAGACGATCATGCAAAACTGTCACATTGGGGGTCATGGTTAGTTCTGGTTAGTTAAATCTTTTTTTTAATTCACTTTATTTAGGAATTAAAAGAAAAAAATTAACCGACCAGAACCAACCATGACTTTCCCAAATATACAGTTTTGCATGACCATCTTGGGTGCTTAAAAATCAAATTACAGGTTTCTGTGTTTTTTACTGTAGTCTTAAGGAGATTTTATATGGTAAAAATGTAAATGTGCTGTATTTACCTTATGTGGCAAGTTGCTTTTTTAATGTATCATTGGTAGACGACCGCTTGAGGACGTACCACAAATAATTTTGTAGGATATTAATACCGCTGCCAAGGTTATTTGCCTCACCTTGACTTGATGCGTTTTATTTCATAATTTTGTTGTTGCGTTTCTTTCTTTCTTTTAATTATCTAATTATAATAATATATAATAAAGAAAATCTATCTAATAAATGTGTCTAAAATAACATTAAGCAAATATGGCAAACAAATGTCATAGTGCACTAGGAGAGTAAAAAGCATTCGATAGAGGAGTTTATTTTAAATCACTAATAACTGTCTAAAACCCGTTGAATACCCAGGCAATAAAAGTATCAGTATAGATGGGTCCACATTTATTTCATTCTGAAAGCAATACCGCCAAGTAAACAAACCTTTTCGAAGGCAAATAGCGCTGACAGAGCCTGATTTCTTATTTTTTAGATAAATAAAAAAACTACAAAAACACGTGTCAAGTACTTAAAAACATCCTCTTATTTCGCCTCTGTCTTGACATAAAATCGGTGGCACGTGGCGTGGAACTAGAAACTCGTCAAGTTGAATATTTTTTGCTGCAATAAATCATTTTTTAGAAAAAGGTTTGTTTACTTTATCATTTTTTGTGTATTCTGCAGTATTACTTTCAGAATGAATTAAATGTGGACCCATCTATATCAGGTCATTTTTTGGATGGTCTTGAGATATGGAATTAAGTGTTTTTTTTTCTACAAGAGTAGACAAGATATAAAATTTGTAAATAAGTTGTTCATTAATGTGCTACTCAAACGGCACCTAGACTTAATAAATTTAATCAAGTTAGGGCTAAATAAGCACCTTCATACAATAAATAACACTGCCAAATTTTTATTAAAATCGTTCGTTAATGTATAAATTAATTTGTTATTGTGTCAACTTGTTTTTACGGCACTTTATAATTTCATCTAAATCGTCACAATCCTATACAGGGTGTTTTTTTTTTTTGGGTTTATAGGGTATAGGCTAAACAGTAAGAGATACAAAAAAACTAGATAGAAGGTAATTCTCAAAATTCGTCGGTTTTTATTATGTTTTATTGCTGAGACATTTATGGAGATAAAAACAAACTTCGAATAAACAAGTTGTATAACTTTTACGTAGAATCCCTTGGCGTTTAATTACTAGTTTAGTCCAAAAATGCATCGAACAGAATGGAAGGCTTTTAAGCACATTTTGTAATTAAACACTAGCACAAAAAAATTATTAAGTACTAGAAATAATTGTTAGGATAATTGTTTAGTTGCTCTTATAAATTAATCTATTTTCTGTGTTGTTATTTTATTTATTTATTTTTTGAAATATACACTACAGAGACATGTCTCCAAATGGTAACAATTTAAACGACTATTAGCTTAATAACTAAGACAGAAAAACTACACATTATCAGGCAAAACACATCTAAAATTTAAAAAATGAATTAATAATATATACATAAAAAAACAGCGACTAACAAAAAAAAAGCACTTGACCAAAAATACTAGTTTCTAAACATTTCTTTTTAGCATTTCCATTTTAACAGAGAACAAATCTATGGTTAAGTAATTGTTATTATAATTACTGTTTATACGATCAACAAACGCGGTCATTCCATAATTTGTTCTGGTTATAGAGAGCATTTGCAAGAAAGAGATGCCCAGATCTGGTGTGCCGACTTGAAATTTTAAAATTAATCTTTTCCAAAAGTACATAATAGTCAACTGAACCATTGACAACCTTATGTTGTTTCGTTCGTTTGTATCGTTAATAAATGTTTTAGTATTCTTGTTAAATTGTTTTTTTATATACGTACCCTTTGAAAAATAAATGAATGTTTATTCAATCCATGGCCAACTTTTTTAAAACTTTTTTTGTTAACTTCACTGTTACAAGAATGCAAAGTATTAAGTGTTATACAGAATCAGCCAGTGAAATAAGTAAACAGGCAATGCGTGGAAAGGAGACAGACTAACGCGAATGCTGGCATTTAAACATTTTGGATCTGGTGACTAAACACAACAAAAGCTGCTTGTTTTGTTATTGCGGTACTGGCGATATGCCTTTAAAAATAGTTGATACGATATATTGTTATTATCGCAAGAAAAAATTCAATTTTTTTAGATACAGGGTCCTTTTTTAACAAATGTAAATTTGGGTTATATCTCAAATTTATTTATTTACGGAATAGCTCCATTTATAAAATATTTATATTTATTTTAGGTACGCTACAGGATTCTACGTAAAAAAGTATGAAACTTTTGTTTGAAGTTTGTTTCTATTTTCATAAATAACCGAGTAATAAAACATAATAAAAATCGACGAACGTTGAGAATCACACACATACTAAACACTTGAAATAAAATCTATTAAAACACACATCTTCTAAAACAATTAAGTTAGCGTGGATCTGATTGCGTTATTAAACTAAAAATGAGAACGGGACCGGTATCTTAGTTTTTCTGTATCTCTTACCGTTTAGCTTATAGCCTATAATCCCAACGAAAGAAAAACACCCTCTACATTAGTAAAATGTGTTTCTATAGACCTAAACATTACTATTTATAAAAATAAGTATAGTCTATATTAATTTAAGGGCCCACAAATCTATTTAAGGTTTTTTTTAGGTCACCATCGTTCAAAAAAAAATAGACCCGTTGTTGGAAAGCAGGCGAAGGAAATACTGGAAACTTTAGATGAAAACAATCAAGTGATACAAATGTTTAAATCATTTTCTTTGGAACTAGATGACAAGCACGACCGTTATGAAAGAATTGTTAAGCTTAGTCGTGACATAACGATTGAATCAAAAAGGATAATTTTTTTACTTCATAACATAAGTACAGATATGTAAGTAATTGCTTGTGTTAAAGTTCCTTTGTTTTTTTGATTTAGTACATTTTTTGTAATTAGCAGTAGTATTACTACAATTTTAACCGATAAATAGGCTTAAAGGAAATGAAAGATGTTACAAAGAACATTTTAATTGTTTATTTTAGAAACCAGCCAAGTACACCTTATAAGATTTTCAGTAAACTACGAACAGATGAGCTTAAGCTTGCTAAAGTCGTGCCAATTATTAAAAAGGGTGACCCACGGCTACCTAGTAATTATAGAAATATATCAATAATTCCAATATTTTTAAAGGTAATTGAAAGAATAATTTACGTTAGGCTACTGGATTATTTAATAACATCTTTACATTTTTACGTTGGCCACCATGGATTTGTTCCTAAAAGGTCCACTATTACGGCCATATTTCAGTCTATACATTAAATTCTTGAACAGGTGGACTGAAAAAAATCAGTTGCTGTTATTTATTTCGATCTTAGCAAAGCCTTTGACTTGATAGATCATGAGAACTTGTTATTCAATCTGGAAAAACTTGGCATTAGAGGTACTCCTAATGATCTTTTTAGATCTTATTTGACTAACAGAAGATTTGCTGTAACAGTGAGTTCCAGCTCACGTGACATGGCCACCTCACAAATTAAGAACATCTCCTTGGGAGTTTCTTAGGGTTCTATACTGGGTCCAATTCTTTTTGTCATATTTTCTAATGGTATGAATCAATCTGTTAACTTAAAATCTTTATATCAGTTTGCCGACGATACCTCTTGCATCATAGCGGAGTCAAGCACCTTCCGCCTTTCGCGTAAGTCAATGGAGGTTGCTCAGAACATGGCTGACTGGTGTTCAGTTAACAATTTAGTACTTAATATTGATAAGTCAGTATTAGTTAGATTTAAGGGTAATGGACTTGAGCCACTGTACACCAAACCTTAAATGGGTCTAGTATTAGGCAGGTAGACTGGATGCTGGCTTGCCGTGGAATGAGCAGGTCGACCACATAGTTTCCAAGATATGTTCAGCGATCTATGTAATTCGATATCTTCGAGATCAGGTTTCTGTTAATACTTTAAGGGTCTTCTACTTTGCTTGTATTCAATCCATTATTTCATACAGCATAATTTTTTGGTACAGATCTTAGGTTATAAATTCTTCTCGTGTGTTTGTCAAAAAGAGCATTGCGAGCAATGGTAAGGATTTATTTATTTATATATTTACAAATGTACACTACAGAATAAAAACAATCTAAATGGTACAAGCTAATAAAGGATGGGTTATAATGAATCTCGTCGGGGTAGATTTAGGGAGCTGAACATACTACCGGTTCCGTCACTATTTATTTTTAATTGTGCCACATTTGTCAAAACTAACCCTCAGTTTTTTAAGACAAATTCTAAGTTACGTACGCACATGCGAACGAGGGAAGTCGATATCAGGGGCATAAAAGGCATTAACTCTTAAAATGCGGCTTAAGCAATATCTGATTAATAAGGAGTATTACTCGATTGACGAATACTTAAAATATACTTGCTTGTCTGGTGCTTCTTATCCCTCTGATATACCAACTCATTTTAAAAGAGTCGTGTTTTGTTTTTTGTTTTTTTTTTTAAATATATTTTCTTTCATTTGTCACGGTATTGTTTGTCAATTTCCTGTGAATAAAAATAAATATAAATAAATATACGTTTATTTGTTCCAAAGTATAAAGAAATATACAAATATATACCTCAAAATGAGGTGTGGAACATGTCACACTATTCTAAAAGTTAGAATTTTACACAGTAAAATAAATAATTTTACACATATTAAAAATACAATAAAATTTACATACCACACATGTAAAACAAATTACAATTAAAATTAAACACCCATCAATATAATCCTATTTACATAAAAAAAAACATTTTAAAATTACACACTTACTGCAGTATTCAAATATTCTGTCACGGAATAAAATGGATGGCTATACAGGAATGATTTTATCTTTTTAGAAATATATTTTCTGGCAAACACCATAGATCGTGTGACCTTATTCCAAATTTTAATCAGACTATTATAAACATTTTTTTGTATAAATGTTTATTTTGTTTTATCTAAAGTTAGATCATTTCTTGTTCTTGTATTATAATTATGTTTTTTGTATTACTTTCAGAAAATAAGATCCCATTATTATAAACAAATTTAATACATTTAAAAATATATAAATTCACAACAGTCAACAGTTTTTTATTTGCAAATATTTGTCTACAACTATCTCGAGATCCCATCCCAAATATAAATCTTAAGCATCTCTTTTGTAGTATCTGAACACTCTCTGCATCTACTGAGTTACCCCAGAAAATAATTCCATACCTTATTCTTGACATGATATGTGCATGGTACACCTGAAGTGCTGCTTCCATGCCAACTTCATTCGTTATTATTCGAACCGCATAGCAGTACCTTAATAGCTCACCTGATAGACCCTCGATGTGAATTTTCCAGTCCAGTCTTTGGTCAATGACCATTCCCAGAAAGAAGATCTTATTTGTAGTTTAAAAATCGGTAGTACCTAAACTGTAAACAACTGGTTTAGTTATTTCTTAAAAACCACTCTTTTAAGTCCTCAAGCGAGTCTCCAATATGCCTTTTAATATCACAATCATTCGTTTCACTAATGATAACAGAAATATCATCAGCATACATAACCAAGTGTTCTTTTATGGTCTCTGGCAGTTCATTAGTGTATAGAATGTACAAGAGTGGCCCCAAGATGAAACCTTGAGGAACTCCTTTTTTTACAACCTCTATATCTGATTTTATTATATGTCTATATATTTTTTAATTGTGAACTGTTTTAATTGAATTTTTATTTGTACTAGGATAAGTTTTTATACTTTTTTAATTAAGGACTTTTATATACTTTTAAAACTTATTTTATTTAATTAATTATTGACGTTGTCTATGTCCATCCGGAATATTAATGACAATAACAGCATTTCATTTCATTCAAAAACCTTCTATTTTTACAAATAATTACTTCTCAAAGCAGATGTTGCTATTAAAACCTAATAATTCATGTGAGTTTACACAATCCAATTTAAAATCACTGCAAATCTCATTTTGACCAAAAATGTCAGTTGGATGGCTGGCTGAAATAAACGATTCAATTCACAAGACCAAATTTGTGATTCTTTAGCACCTTTATACTATTCCAGAATTATCTCTAAATCAGTGTATTTTTAGCAAATCTGTATTTAGTGCTTTTTAAAATGGGTGTTTATTAGGGCAATTCATTTACATAGTAAAGTTTTTATTTTTTTCTGGTACTTAAGCAAAATTTTAATCTTCATGTAGAATGAAAAATTTCCCATCAAGTTTGAGCTCTTAATATTAACTTTAAGTACTTACCATTTATATTTGAAGTTTATCCATTTAAAATGTCAGTTTTTTTTTTAAACTTCTAATGCTTAGCCACTTTTTACTATATGGTGAATTCTTTTGATGGATCTTACGGTAAATTTCTTTAGTGTTATTTTGTGTAACTCGAACTTGTTTTCTGGTAAGAGTCGTCAAAATACAATTTTTATCAGATAAAATTTCTTGAGCAAACTGCCAAAAATAAGAACAAAGAAAGGGCAGACTCATAAAAAAATTGTTCTCCAAGCAATATTTGATGAATTTACAGCTATTTGTATGGCTCAAAACGTAAAAAATTTATAAACTTGGTATTTATATTTTACTTTTTTGTTAATAACTTACATGTTTCCTTAAAAGAATAATTCTAAAGAGTAAGTATAATGTTTTGAGTTACACAAAACACACTAAAACAATTTCAAATATAGTAAAATGTGCCGTAGGTCCAAGAAAACAATTCACAATATAGTGAAAAGTGCAAAGCAACAGAAATAAAAAAACATTTGTTTACTTGCATTTTAAATGGGAAAACTTCAAATTTAAATGGTACCATAAAAGCCTATAACTTGGGACAAAATTCAAAATCAAACATATGCTAATTCATAAAGTGAAATAAATAAAAAAATTCAATATGCATATTTATTCAGTGTCATGAAGTAAAATTAGAGTTTTTGGTATTGTGATTGATCATATAAAAGAATTTTACAGTTATTTAATTGTTAAAAAAAATATTTTCTTTAAGAGAATCAAAGAGGGCATCTGTTTTGGTAGAGGCAGATATGAGGCTTGGAAATTTATGTAAAAATCAGTTCAAGATAATCGCAATGGAGTTAAGGGGCCATGATGGGTATTTATATCATAGAGCTTTTACCAGTGGAATGCAAGAGTTTATTGAAGCATTATGTTTCTACCAGTTCATAAAAAATGATGGTTTGGATAGTTGGGTGAATGTTAACCTGTATTTTCAGTATGAAGATGAAGAGAGCAAACCTTTTAGTCTACTCTTTAGCCAGTATGATTTTATTTTGGGAATAGCTGATTTTACTGGAGAACTAATGAGAAAATGTATCAATACATTGGGAGTTGGAAATATAACTGATTGTTTTAAAACATGCAATTTCGTGAGAACTATTCATACAGGATTTTTGGGTAAGGTTTTTTAATTATTTTTTGTTTTAAGTATAGTAGACTAGTTGAGGTGTTGTTTAAAAAAAAGGAAAAAAATTGCCTTTTTACCTTAATTATTTAATATCTCTATTAAAAGAAAAACTATTCAGTTTATAATTAATTTTTGCCTAAACTGTAGTAAAAAATTCAATCAGTCATTACGTTTTTTTAAGACCTGATCCATTTTTGACCTTGGAGAAAATGTAACTTTTAATTCTTGGTACAATCATTTTATATGATATCTGCAGGGAGATCACGACACTCGATTCTCTCCATAAATTCAGTCGCAACATTCATTCAAGTTTACTTTTGGCAACTTTCGTTTTTATGTCTGTTGCCAAGGTAAACTTGAATGAATGTGTGCCCTGAATTTATGGAGATGCACATCGACTTGATCAATTTAATCGATCCGTGATCCTCCTGCTTTTAGTACACACACAGGGTGTTTCTGTTCAAAACTTGCAGGGGTAATTCTTTATGTTATTTTATAAAAAAAAAAATTATGTCTGGAGTTGCTTGGTTTCTAAGATACAGGACGTTAAAGTTAAAAACAATTGGAATTATTTAAATATCTTAAACATCCTTAGACCAATTTGAATTTAATTTTTATGTGTTTGAAGTAATAAGGCACTTATTTAGTTTCAACTTGATTAGAATTATTGGTTTCAGTGGCACTACAACCAATATATTTAAGAAAAAAGTACACCACTGACTTTTCTTGTAGTTTTTTAACTTTTTTCCGACTAAGTAACTTAAGATATAACTTTTTATTTTCTTGCGTTTTCTTCATATTTGACTTAATTTTCAAGAAAAGTAAAATTTAATTCATTATAAAACACATTGTTAAAAGTATCCATAGACAATATTGAAAAAAAAATTGACCTTAAAATAAGTTATGTATTTTATCATAAGGTGCTCATTTTTCCTATTTCTGTTTAGCCAAAATTATTTATTTTTTTATTGTTGGTTTCATTTATGTAGTCTATGGATATTTTTTACAATGACTTAAAGGAGCTTTAATTTTTTTCTTCAAAACTAAGCTAGATACGAAGAAAATACAATAGCTTAAAAAATGTATTTTAGTTTAATCAGTAGAAAGTAGAAAATAAAAGAAAAAAACTCATAAACATACTTTTAAAAAAATAATATTGGGTGTGGTACCCACACAGACGCCACTATACCCAATAATTTTTGATCTAAACTCCGTCCAAGTTACATTTCGAGGGTAACACCACAGTACCTCGTAAGTACCATTTACATACTTCAAACTCAAAAAGCTTTATTGTCCAAGAGATAAATCATATTGACAAAGCCAATTCTATAAACAATATGACATATATAAAAACCATTGAATATTATGCTATATACTATGTATGTAAAACAAAGAATAAACAACTTACAGATAAACATAAATCTAGGGGTACAACATAAAACCATATAATCTAAGAATAGAAATCAAATTAAATGATAAAATACAATAAAATATACAAAGACAATGATTTAATATGACACACAAAAGACAAATACATAAACACAAAATGTAAATCTAAAATTAAAGTGGTCAGATAATTTTTAAAATAATTCTAAGTAGTTTAAAATAAACAAATATTACTAACATACTGCTTGAGCAAGCAGTTCTGGTACGTCGGCGAGTAATAGAATAACAAAACAAGCAGTATTAGTCACGCATGTTTACATGCTGGGATTTAGTTAGATTGTCTCTTTTCCTCACATTGCCTATGTGTTATGTTAGTTACATTTCGAGGGTAACACCACAGTACCTCGTAAGTACCATTTACATACCTCAAACTCAAAAAGCTTTATTGTCCAAGAGATAAATGTTATTGACAAAGCCAATTCTATAAACAATATGACATATATAAAAGACCATTGAATATTATGTTATATACTATGTATGTAAAAAAATATATAAACAACTTACAGATAGGAAAAAGTCGTCCATTTTTCTCAAAGAGACCTCTTAATATGATAAGTAAAAAGTATAAGACAAACTCGAAGTCTGGGTCTCAGTCAAATAACATATATATTTTATTTTTTTAAGACAAACGTTACACGTGTTTCGCCCTCTCGAGCATCATCAGACCTACAATAAATAGAAAATAAAACAAATAAACTTAAATTACCTTTGAAACAATAAGACATTATCTAAACATAATATAATTTAAAACACAGCATACTACATATTAAAATGACAACAATGAATGAGGTTAGATCCACAGGCAAAAAATTATAAAATAAAACAAAAATTAAAATTAAAAAGGCTGATTTTGTGTTCGAGATGTCAGAGTCTCTGTACTTATTATAAAGGCTAAGGTGTTCCTGTACCCTAGTAGATATTCTTCTACCAGACTGCCCTACATAAATAGCAGAGCAGTCTCCACAGTTTAGCGAATAAACGCCTGATTTGGATAGCCGATCCGTCCTGTCAGTTAATTTAACTAGATGTTTTTTGAGAGAATTGATTGTTTTAAAGGCAATGGAGATGTCTAACTGTTTAAAAAACTTGGCAAACTGCAAAGATATATTCCCGAAGAATGTTAAAACTTTAAATTTATTTACATTGGACCCCCTGGGTAGATTCTAGGAAAGGAGAGTCTGAACTTATTTACAAATCTATAATAAATTTTATTGATTAAATGCTTGGGAAATCCATTATTAAAAGCAATTTGTCTTATAATGTTTAATTCTTTATTAAAAGCATCTTTAGCAAGTGGAAGTTTGAACAGGCGATAAAACATAGAATTGAAAGCTGCAAATTTGTGTTAATAAGGAGAATTAGAAGAAAATTAAATTATATTATCGGTGGAGGAAGATTTTCTGTAGACCTCAAAACGAATTCTTTTATTATTACATATTAATAAAAGGTCTAAAAAGGGTAGCATATTATTAATTTCTTTCTCCAACGTAAATTGTATTTTGGGATGCAATGAATTAACAAAATTTAAAAACTGGGACAATTCCTGATCATTGCCATTCCACACGATGCAAATATCGTCTACGTATCTTTTATATGCTATTAAATATCTGGAAAACGAGCTTTTCATAATTTTATTTTCCAGATTGTTCATAAAAACCTCGCTTAGAAATGGCGAAAGGCATTACATGCCGGGATTTAGTTAGATTGTCTCTTTTCCTCACATTGCCTATGTATTATGTTATTTAGCTCATCCTGTATATCTATTACTTAAATAAAACTGTCATTAAAAAGCGCAATACAGTAATACAATTTTAATTAAAGCAATTTTCTGACCTCCTTTCTAAATCTAACCTCATTCTGTATATTTCTTAAAGCTAGTGGTAGATGATTAAAGATCTTTTTCCCCTGAAAAATAATTGGATTTTTTGTCTGTGTAGTTGTTGGAATTGACAAATTTATTTGATTAATCTACTAATAACTCTGCAAATTATTCAAATTTTTCTTATGCTTCTTGTGAACAATGCACTTAGTTTCCAACAAAAATAAGCAAGGCAGGGTAAGAATTCGATGTTTTACGAAGACAAGAATCACAAAATCCTATCTTAAACATACTCTTCTGTAACACAAACAATAAATTTAAAAGATACTGTGGACAAACCCCCAAAAACAAATTCCGTAACGTAAATGAGACTCGATCAACGCAAATTATGCACTCCTTATTGTAACTTCATCTAATTCCCTTGAAATCACTCTCGTTGCAAATTATTTGGATATTTTTTTGCTAAAATATGAAATATGGGAATCAAATTTCAATTTACTATCAATATAAATGCCCAAAAATGCATTTACATTTTCGGTGTCAAGGGTTTAATCTTCCAGACAAATGTCCTATAGACAACATTTAAAACTTATAACATTAGTTTTTGTAATATTAAAAGACAGACGGTTAGCTTCTGTCCACTTCTTCACCTTTATCAAATCCTCATTTATCATTCTTTTCAGCATCCTTGAATCATCAGCAAAAGTGTAAATGACCCTGCCACATCAATACTAGGTAAACCATTAATATACAGGGGAAATAGCAGGGGACCCAATACCGAACGTTGGGAATGTTGGGATACTCCGCACGCTACAATTTGCTAATCAGAGAGACTGTCATTGAATTTCACACCCTGTGTGCGATGAGATAAATACGACTCAAACCAGCCCAGGGCCTTACCCCTTACTTCATATTTTTCAAGTTTCTGAAACAATATTCTGTGATCCATGCAATCAAATGCTTTGGATAGATCACAGAATACCGCCGCTGCCCCCTTATTCCCATTAAGGCTTAAATATAAGTTATTAAGAAATGAAAAAATAGCATCATGGGTACCAACCATTGCCTGGAATCCAAATGGCTTAATACAAGCAATATGTGATTAATTAAGAAAGCCATTAGACGTTTCTTTACCAGCTTTTTAATTAGTTTGGATAAAGTAGGAAGTCTAAAGATGAGTCTTAAATTTGCTGGCACATTACAATCTCCACCTTTATGAAGTGGAACCACCATTTTTTTTTTATCTTTGGACAATCCACGAAGTCTGAAAGCCTAAATACTAACGTACCGTGGGTGTCTTAAGCAGGGTAAGAGGAAGTTTGTTAACACGGGACTTAAAAACTTGAAGAAAACAGGAAAGACCTCTGCTGGCAGAAGGTTCCACAGTTTAGAAACTCTAGGGATAAAAGAACGAACGAAATGGGAAGTTCGGGGCCTGTCCAATTGAAGTGTATAGGGATGCATACGCGCGGCACCACGAATTTCTCTGTTGGGAGTTGCAAGAGGAGGGACTATACTGGATAACTCGTCGGAGCAGAAGCCGTAAAAGTATCTATAGAAGAGCGATAAACATCCTACAGCTAGACGATGGGCAAGAGAAGGAAGTCTTTGAGTAAGTAAAGGATCATTAATAAGACGAACAGCCCTTCTTTGCTTGCTTAAGGCAATCAGGAAAAACTCCGAACTGGAAAGAGAAGTTTATTACATCAACAAGGATTTCAGGAGTGAAGGCAAATGGAGAAAAATATTAAGTGAAGTTGTATCCCAACCTGCAGAATTTCAATTTAAAAATGTTTGAAGTATCTCAGTAACTTCCTGCACATTGGTAGGTATAAGAAAAAACGAGTCCACTACACTGATATGTTTTAAATAACCTATAGAATCCGCATCAGAGGTTATTTTGCTATGTAATTCAAGCGCAACTAGACTGTAAAATTTATTAATAACCTCAGCAGTCAACTGTGACTCAACCGGGGTCTCAAGAATTTTTTTCCTCTTAACTTAACGCCATGACTTTCTGTCTATTACTACTTGTAATCATTCTATTTTTATGATATAACTGTTTTGCAGCCTTTATAATTCCTCTATAAATTGAGCGATATTTGTTAAAAAATGCTACAAAAGCTCTATTTTTAAAATGATACTTTGTTATATAGTGCAAGAAGCGCATATTTCTCACCGATACCCGTAATCCCTTAGTAAACCACGGTTTTCTCTTTTTACCTTTAACATTTACTACAGGAAATAAAACCTTAAAAACATTCAACAAAACAAAATTAAAAAATACTTAAAGGGCAATCTTTACCCAAAATATGCGCCCATTCAGTGTCTTTACAGTTTTTTATGAACCTAGTATAATTACTAGCTCTATACAATCTTTTATGTTTTCCTAATGACCTAACCCTAACACTACAATGAACAGAGACATTAAACAATACTGCCTCATGATCAGACAGACCCATGCCAAACACACTGCCACCAACACGATCCTTCCCACCATTTGAGCAAACATAGTCTAAAAGAGTAGAGGACCTGGGCGTAATACGTGTTGGCGGTTCAACATGAATCTCCAGACTATAAGAAATAAGAAAATTTAAGAGAGACTGGGTTGCAGCTTATTATTTATCAAGAAAATTAATATTAAAGTCACCAGTAAGAATAACTTTTAAATTTATAGGCAATCCAAATAAAAGTTGCTCCAACCTATAAAGAAACCCATTAACATTACTAGTAGATACTCTGTAGATACATAAAATAAAAGAATTTAATACCTTACATGATACAATAGAAAATTCAAACTCACACTCAACAAGAAAATTACTAAATCTATCAACACTAACATAAGAATATTCTTTAAGAAAACCATTACAAATCATTATCATTTAACCGCCACGTCTAATTTATACACTTTATATGTGTCCCAAATCCGACCTCCCTTGGAATGTTGTTCCCATATCTGGGGCATGGCGTCTCCCACAAACCTAAGCATTCTTGATTCTATTCAAAGAAGACCTATTCGTCTCATTAGTGATCCTTCACTTACAGAAAGGCTTCCCTCTCTTGCCCATCGTCGGGCTGTGGGGGATTTATCGCTTTTTTATAGGTACTTCCATGGCTTCTGCTCTGAAGAATTGTCCAGTATAGTTCCTCCACTCACGGTTCCCAACAGAGAAACTCGTGGCTCCGCGCGTATGCATCCCTATACGGTGCAACTGGCCAGGCCCCGAACTTCTCACTTTGTTCGTTCTTTTATCCCTAGAGTTCCAGATTGTGGAACCTGCTGCCCGCGGAGGTCTTTCCTTCCCCCGAAATCTTCAAGTATTTAAGTCCCGTGTCAACAAACTCCCTCTTACCTCGCTTAAGACACCCACGGTACGTTAGTATTTAGGCTTTAAGCCTTCGTGGTTTGTCCAAAGATAAAAGAAAACTGATAAAAAAACGTTTTTGATCAGTTTACCGCATATTGGACCCAATTCGGGATCAACCATATTTCAGATTTTTAAAACAAGTCCATGCTGCACAAGACCCACGAAATCTGTGCGGCGAACACAAACCTATCCACGCGTGGCTGGCAGCAGAATGGGCTAGCTCTGGACTGGGTCCAATATGCGCCACTCCATTTAAAAGCATGTTTTACAAAGTTATGAACGCGTGGGCTGCGCGTGTTCTGTGCATGGGCTGGGTTCAATTTGCGGCGGGCCTAACGCGTAATATCGCGTTTTCTGTAAAGCTATTGGTTGGTAATGCTTAAGTTTACTATTAAATCGTTTATTTCAGAAACCAGTCAACTAACCATGATATTTTTGTCCTCTTTTGTATAAATTGAAAAACGCCAAGCTCTTTTTTTGCCCTTCAAAAATGTTTGGTAGTTCTTTTGAGGTATTTTTTTGCTCTTCAAACATTTCGAATTTCATGCCTAAGGGGCACCACAGGAGTCGACTGCTTAAGGCACACATACTCTCAATCCGGTACTGAATACACACATTACTAACAAAATTATATTAAAAAAACTAATACCAGAGCAAATTTTTAACACCCTGTATCTCCGAAATCATCCACTTTTGGACTAAGGTAAGTTGGATTAGATCGTCATTAGCCTCAGGAATTTGTGGTAGCCCTTTTCTGCACATATTTATTTTATTGCAGAAACAAACAACAAATGCAAAAACATATTTTTTATTAACACGCTTTTATTAACTTGGGTTGTAACTATCTATCAATCTATCCATCTGGCTGCCTATGTAACGGAATCTTTGAGCCTAATTTTAACCAACTTCCAGCTATTCGATTTCTTTGAAACTTTGCACACGTATTAAGGACCCATGACAATGCAATAATCTGCAAACAGTATCCCGTTATCTTTTTTGGATCGCCAGGAAAAAAATTCCATTATATTATAAAAACAACACCTAGGATGCCATCTGTTGGAAAAATTTCAAACTTTGCTATTAAATGAAGAAGAAATTTTTTAGTTTTTACACAATTTGGTTAGTTGCACCATTGGTGTTCAATTTTTATGAACAATAAAAATTAATAAGTTCTTTTACACAATTGGGTTAGTTGCACCATTGGTGTTCAATTTTTATGAACAATAATAGTTAATAAATGCCGTTAACACGCTTTTATTAACTTGGGTTGTAACTATCTGGCTATGTAACGGAATCTTTGAGCCTAATTTTAACCAACTTCCAGCTATTCGATTTCTTTGAAACTTTGCACACGTATTAAGGAAACATGACAATGCAATAATCTGCAAACAGTATCCCGTTATCTTTTTTGGATCGCCAGGAAAAAAATTCCATTATATTATAAAAACAACACCTAGGTTGCCATCTGTTGGCAACATTTCAAACTTTGCTATTAAATGAAGAAGAAATTTTTTAGTGGGTTGCAATATATTGGCAACGGTCCAAACATTGCCTGGATTGCCATCTGTTGGCAAAATTTCAAACTTTGCTACTTAATGAAGAAGAAATTTTTAGTGAGTTGCAATCTGTTGGAAAAATTTTAAAATTTGCCACTCTTGTTCATTAAAAAATTTTTTCGCCATTTTGTCAAGAGTAGCAGAAACTAAAAAATGAAAAATAATTAATAGTTTAAAAAACTAAAAAACACGCTTTTATATGCAACCGAACTAAAAATTAGAAAATAATTTTTCATTAAAAAAATATTGTCATTTCATAGTAAAAAGCGTGGGGTGATAAATATATTAAATGTTATAATTATTATATTTGCAAATATCTATGATGGAAAAGTTATGAAAAAATAGTAAAATGCACCCCACGCTTTTTACTATGAAATGACAATATTTTTTTTAATGCAAAATTATTTTCTAATTTTTAGTTCGGTTGCATATAAAAGCGTGTTTTTTAGTTTTTTTAAACTATTAATTATTTTTACATATGTAGCATATGTTTTGATAAGTTACTAACAGCCGTACTCACTAAGCTCCAACTAATATTTATGAGACTGATAACCTGCCAATGCTAATGCCAAAACGCAGGGTATCAGTCTGATAAATAAGTTGGAGCGTGGTGAATACGGCCGTAAGTACTATTCTATTTTTTTAGGCCAAAATCTTTAATCATTTTAAAGATAGAAAGTGTTTTGTTGTTTACCCAAAATTTAATAAAGTGCAGTTTACATGTTTTTGAAATAAACGATTCAAATATGTTTTATTGCCTTTCAGCAAATAGCTGTACAGAAGACGAGTGTTACTCGTTGATCACGATTTAAAATTTTGCTTATGTAACTTGGACAGAGTATAGGTAGGACTAAGTGCATTAGTATTTTAAGCAACTGTACCAAATTTAAGCCAAATAGGTTTAAGGATATTTATAAAGTACCAACTTTTTTAAACACCCTGCATATTATGTTTACGCAGGATTATTCACATTGTACAACACACAATGTTATAGCTATATTGCTTGACTTAAAGAAAGTTTTGCAGATCTTGTATTTTCATTTATTTTCTGTTTTTACGCTTGAAATAAAAGTTACTCTTATAAAGTTTTACCTCACCTAATCCCTATGGTCTCTGAAATAAAGATTGGCCCACTATATTCGACATGGTCTGTAGCTGTAAACCCACAAGGTTTGGAAAAAATGTCATTGTCAAATCAATGTAATTGTAATTGTAATTATTGTAAATGTATTTAATGTAAAAATATAATAATTAGAATAAGATTTTGTATAAATCAAAGGCTGTGTTAAAAAAAGAAAAAAAAAAAAATGTGTAATATTAAACATGTAAATTGGGGAGCACATAGACTTCGGATCGGGTCTTAGTATAAAATTAGTTTTGCACATACAGGGTGTCCCAAAAAAGTGTGATGTATCGAAGTGTTATTATTCTAAATGGAACCCCTTGTATTTTATACTGTCATTAGATTATTTTTATTTATTTATTTTATTTATTTATTGTCTTCCCTAAATGACAATGAAAAAATTGTGTAGGAGCAGTCATACACCAACCTAACCTAAACTGAACTAAAAATAAAAGAATATTATCACAGCGGTAAAAAATCACTAATTTTATAAAAAAATTTGTACCAAAAACGACTTTAGACTGATTTTAAAATTGTTAATATTTGTACAATTTCGTAAATGTTCTGGTAAATTATTAAACAGTTTAGAACCCACTGTTTTTACAGATCTGACGAAAAGTTTACATTTATTAAAAGGTACATACAGATTATTTTTTTGCCTAGTGTTTTTATCATGTATATCGGAATTTTTTAATAAATAATTTTTATTTTTAAATACATGCAAGCAAGCTTCGTAAATATACAAACTGGCCAGTGTTAAAATTTTATATTTAAAAAAAAAAGTACACAACTAGTGCCTTTTGAAACTCCCGCAATTGTTCTTAAAATGCGTCTCTGTACAATAAACACGTTTGGAGCAAGGGTTGACCATCCCCAAAAGCAAATGCCATATCTCAGTCTCGATTCAATGTTACTATGGTACATAATAACCGATTTATGACCAAAACAGTTTTTAGATTTCGAGTAACAAAGTTTTGTTTGTTTAATTTACCTACAAGAGTGTTACAATGAGTTTTACAATGAGTTTTACAATGAGTTTTCCAAGACAAAGTAGTGTCTACATGAATACCCTAAAACTTACCAGTATCACTTTCTTGTATTAAAGAATTTTCTACATTCTACATGAAAAATAGCTCAAGTTTAGAATTAGTACCAAGTGTGTCATTAATTCGTTTTTGAGATTTTTCCTTTCAAAATGCAGTATTGCAATTAAGGCAATAAATAAATATTTCAACACTACTTACTCGTCTGCCAATTAATAAATAGGTCACATTGAGATCAAGTATTGGGCAAGGTGTTTTAAAATAATTTATTTTTTTAGGAAATCAATAATTAGCAATAAATTAGTGAGTTTTCATGAAACACCCTGTATTGTTTAACACGACATTATGATAACAATTATATAAATATAATAAAACAATATTTAAAACCCTTTTAAACTGCATATACCAGGGGTTAGTAACCTTTTTAGTCGAAAGAGCCAAACATTACAAATTAATAAAATTTCAAAGTTTTTATGAAGCATTTTTTTCTTGCTAACAATAAATATAACTAGCATAAAAAATGTTTTTTGATAAAAAAAACCGAATGTATTTATTCAAAAGAAACAATATATGTTTATTCATAAGTCTTTTTTACGAGCCGTTTTATTACTGATATTTAAAACGTTTTTTTAAACTTAAGTTTATTGTATTAAAAATATACAGGGTGTTATGGAAATACTTTAATATATTGAAATGGGTGACTCCTTCGGCACTGTAGAGACACACTTGGTGTACTTTTTCTTTTAATTTCCACATTTTTAAAATATGCAAATATACCTCTTTTTCCCTCGTGTGCTACGTCCATGATTACCTAACCACTAGAAATACCTTGACAGTGGACCGGCGTGGACGGCTTTCCTTACGATGTTGCCAAACGTCCTTTTTATATACAAATAGCCAACCTGTGCCCACTGTCACACTCACAAATTTATGGAATGCAAAAACAAATTGTAGTAAAGAAAAAAAAAAATTAAAAAGGGTTGATTTATCTTCTTATAGGAAATATCCTCCGTTGGCTTCAAATCATACATTCATTTTCTCACTCGCGCAAACTGTTTTTATTGTTTATTACACTTTTATGATAAAATAGACACTTATGTTACTTTACTTTAAAACTCCCCTTTAATTTGCTTTTAAAAGAGACAAACTATTTTATTAAATAAAACTTTTCAGTCCACAATGAACTAAGTGAATAACACCAAGCCGGGCAGGTACCATCCCCGATTTTCATGATTTTTGGCACGTGTATTCTACCCATAAAACAGATCAAACATCCAAAATTTTATTTTTTTAACCAGTGGTTTTTTTATTATTGATTTTTAAAAATCAAAAAATATGCCAATTTTGCATGTACACAGACATGGAAAAACCAAAATATCTCGAGAACTACTCGTCACATATTAATGAGTGATGGCTCATTTTAAAGGTATTAAAATGCCTTTTTTATGACGTGCCACATGATCTACCTTCTATTTTGTCTTTATAATGTTGTATTCAGTGGCTTAAAAAATGAATGAAAAGTTCGGGTATTATGTGTTAAACAATCCGAGTTAAAGACATAGTTTAAATGCTTTTTTCACTATTTTCATGTATGTTATAAATTAGAAAAGGATGGAGTGGGGCTTGACTGTTAGGCCAGTGGTACGACTGTACTTCATCCTGCAGGACAAATGAGTAGTTCTCGGCGAAATTACTAGTGATAAGTGCTTCGCCAATTATTAAACTGTTTTTAGTTTGGTTATAAAATTCTTTCTGCATATTCGAAATAAACTCGTAAATTTTTAATTTTAATAAATCTTCTGTAAATTCTTCAATAAAGTCTTCCGTAGGTTTAATAATTGTCTCCATGTTACAGCGATCTACCGAAACCCATTTTTTGTAGGTGACATTATCAATGAAACACTCGTCAAATTTTTTCATTAATTTTTTTTTTTAAGTTTTCAATACCAGGACACATTGGGTTTTTATCAAAAAAACAACATTTGGCGGGTTGCACATTATTTTTGTCAAACATGCTTGGTAATCTGGAAAAACAGCTTTGTTATTTTCATCAGTAATGAATTTATTTAATTTGGAGCCATTTATCATAAACTTAATATTTTGATGTATACTACAAACGCATACTGTATGTGTTCCACTTCGTCCTGCTAATATACATTTTTTTGGTTTTAGTTGGTAAAATTAAAAAAAACCCATTTAAATTGCAGGGCATTGCTGCTTTAAAAGGGCATGGACTTCTTTTAACTTAGCTAAAAGCAATCTTTTTGTACATGTTCTTTCCTGTCATCTTCTTTCGTAATGACTACACAATCTTTTTTCCAGGCATCATTCGACTGTGACCCTGTTAACTATTTCTTCGGAAACAGTTTTTCCTGGCTTCGGATTCGGTGTTGAAAGATGCCTTTTCTTGGACCATTTTCTTTACCGCCATCGCCATATACTGTGACACTCCACATTTTTCGCTTCTTTTTGTGGTATTAACAAATTTTTCTTTAAGTTGCTTTATTATTTCACAGTGATGTTCTTTAAAATTTACAATTGGCTGCTCTACTTCTATTGGCGCACGTCTTTCTTCTGTTAACCTTTTTTCTATTGCAGTTTCGTTAGCCTTTTTAATTGGAGATTTTTCCATTAGTTCAATGGATTGATTTAAAAAGACAAGCAACTGGTCTAGTTTAGCTTTAAAACTGGGGGACTGATTGTAGCTTGATGGGATAAAAAACAGGCTAGTTTTATTAAAACAATCATTCTTAATGAAACTTTAAAATATGTAAGCCAAAAAAATCTCTTCTAGTTTTTTTTTAACCATTTTCTTCCAAATAGGCTAGCAATCACAACATTAGATCAATTATCATAATGTATGGACCAAATATTTAATGAAATCATTAATCCAAAATTTGAAAAAAATGTTTATTATTCAATGCTTCTTTATGGTCTAAAAATATACAATTAAGTGAATTTTATTTTTTTCTCCTTAACTTAACAAGATACGAAAAAAATTAGGAGACATAAGAGCAGTATTTTTATTTGCTTAATCTAAAGAAAGCACAAAAATTTTACATACATTTCCACAGTCAGTGGCGTATCGTTTTTGTTGGAAATAATCCTTCAGTTGCCCCTCAAGACGCCACTGGACTAACTAAATGTAATTAAGTTAGTGATAAATTACCCCTTTAATGTCATTGATGATATTGCCAAATTAAAACAAAATTCGGTAAAGAATAGTTAAAATATTTAAAAAAATAGATTTTTTTTTTAAATTTTAACACCCTGTAGTTCAAAAATTAAGACGTTTAGGACATATGTTTATGTAAAGTTTTTTTCTGATGAAAAATTACCTCCAAAAATTTCTCGCATTTGTTTAGAAACACCCTGTATATTTTTTGTTTTCCTATTATTATTTTCTAAAAAATTGCCACGCTCGAAACTGTCAAAATGACATTTTTTGTAGCCCTCTGTTTCCTTTACGTCGCTCTCAGATTGTCAGATTAGTGGAATATACGCTGTTTAACATGTAATGAATTCACCCTATCTTATCGACAATTTCTGATGGATATATTTTTGTTTTTTATGATCGGCCCTGTACGCGGGGCTCATATTTGGTGGAGGTAATTAACCGGGTACGAGGTATCCTCCGATGTATTTATCTGTCGCGTTATAGTAAATCCCGAAATCCTCTTTTGGGCTCCCCTACCATAAGTGCAGCAATATTTTATTTCGGTATATTTATAATTTGTGCATATTTATTTTTTTAAAAATTTTATTATGAACTTTGGCCTTGAATGGTTCAGTATTTTCTAATTGTTACTTGAACCACGTCTCCAGTTACTTCCTAATTTGTACTGGTTTAGTAAATTCTGTTTCTACATAATATACTTGTTTCAAATATTTATTCAAATTTAAGTTTCCTCTAATCTAGCAGTGATTAACATGCATCAGCTAGTTAATAAAATAAATTAATGACACACTCTTGATTACTTTTTTCCATTTAATAAAGTTGTTTTAAAAATATATTTTTCCGATCTTTTTTATTTTTCAAGGTAATATTTTTGCTATTTTAAATACAGTTAATATATAATAAATTTATTATAGCTTTTAGCATTTAAGACTTAGCAAACATTTTTATAAAGAATACCTTTTCTTCAAAATATTAAAAATAAAAAAAATTATAGGTACTGTTAAGTCCATCAGTGAACACATTCATCAATTTTAGGCGAAGAAACCTATTCTTCAACGGAATTTACCAATCGGTTATATTGACGTTTAAACAACGTATTTTACGTCAAAGCTGTTACCAATTATTACCGCGGTTATAATTGGTTCAACGCCTAAATTTAATGATTGTATACACGTGGTTCCATTTCCAAAGGTTCATAAAAAAATTGTCATTATGCGGAAAGGGTCTTCGTAGGTCTCGAGAAACAAAGAAGCGAGACCGATACGTTATCCCATCCGAAATTTTTACATTTTACAGGCATTCTTTGTCTAATCTTTACATGCTGGTGTACACGTGGTTCCATTTCCAAACGTTCATAAAAAAAATTTGCCACTATGCGGAAAGGGTCTTCGTAGGTCTCGAGAAACAAAGAAGCGAGACCGATACGTTATCCCATCCGAAATTTTTACATTTTACAGGCATTCTTTGTCTAATCTTTACATGCTGGTGTTCACTACACTAAAAGTTAATTGAACGCATCAATCTGGCAATTGATGCATAAACAGTACCTGATCAACAAACCTTGCTATAATTAAAAAAAAATAATAGATAAGAATGCGTTTTTCACAATTATTGTTATACAATTTTCATAAAACAAGTTGTTGTTTAAAAAAGTCATCTTACTCTTTACATCAATGTATATTTTTTTTTTTTAGGTTTATCATACTCGGGTAATAGAGAAATATCCCGCAAAGCATATGTTCTTAGGCAAAGTCTCTCAAAAATGGAACTAGTTTGCTACAACATACAAATAAGAGGAAGCGAAATACCCAAACATATGATCATGAGTGTTATTGAGTCACAGGATGTAGATAGTGAAATAGATGAAGGATTTTGTTAGTGACTTTTTTAGAGTTGGTATGCCAGCGACTACAGATATTTGTCGTTTTTTACTGTTACTAATATGTTATTTTTTAGTAAACGTTTCTTACTTGTTGGTTTTTTATTTCAAAGTATTTAACAAAGAGAAGCTAGTAAAAACATAAAATTAAAATGAACACTTCTAAAAGGCGAATATTACTTCACAACTTGAGATTAAAATTTAAAAAAGTCTGTAGGAAGAATATTCAATGAAATGGAAATAATCTAACTGTTGATATATTCTGCTTCTTAAAACTAGAACATAAAAGCGCCGCAACGCGTAGGTGGGACTTGTTTACATACAGTAGTATGTTTAAAATAAAAACATATTATATGCAAATACAAAAAAAAATGTGCTCTACAAATTTATATGTTAAATATTTTTGCATTTGAGTTTATTTTTCAGGAAAACTATAAATCTAGAAATTTGAAGCAAAAGTGTTAACTCTATATTTAAACTGCTGTTTGAAAGATGTTTATTTTTAAGTGTATGCTAAAAATAAAATGCACAAATATACAAAAAACAAAACTAATTGCCTGTATTAATTATCATAAAAAGTATCTAATGCCTTGACAATTTAAGTTGTATGAATAATATTTAGGAAAATGCAAGATTAAAAACGGTTGCAACGTTTCCTTCTAAATACGGAAGATGTTGGTTGTCATGGAAACACAACCGTGTTGTATAATAGAACAGTTTTTCTATTATTCTTTTTCATAAAATCTTCAACATTTCAAAAGGATAATGAAATAACATAAGTGTGTGAGCCTATACTACTTTCTAGATATATTAGCTGTCGGGTTACGTTCAAAATTAGAGGGTGGGATAACTAAAATAGTTGATCTAGACTTACTTTTTTTTATCTTTGTTACATCTCACGAAGGCTTATTCCTAAATACCAAAGTACCGTGAGTGCCGGGTTATTGGATGTTTAACCCATTTTTTACCCTGTACCGTCAACATTATCCAAGCACTGAAACATACAGTTTTGCATTTTACAGCTCCTTTTACACAACGCGGTAGTGCCACCACGGACGTTATTTTTAAAATAACTACTACCAGGAATTGGCAGAATACTACACAGAGGCTTTGCCATTACCATCTGTGAGGTGACGAGCTATTAAAAATCCGTGGAGGGAACCAAGACTCGAACCCGGATCGCTGCGGTGAGAGGCTGATACGTTAGCCCCTACACCATGCTCGCCACAATCGGCGGCAACAATAAGTTTTTTATATATAGGTAAAATTCAAGTCCAAATAAGCGATTTACTTTTTTTTTAATTAGGTTTCAGCTTTCTCCAAGTCTAAAACCTGGCTAAGCCGACACTACAGTACTTTAATATCACACCACTGAAAACCAAAGACGATTCAAAACCTAACGTGGGTTGTAAACCTCTGGTCTTAATTCCAGCATCCAGAGACTTACTACTGGATGCAGCATGTCAGTAATAAGTGTGTTTATTTTTTGTCATCTTTAGTATCAATAAGTTTTATGCACAAACTGAAATTTGAGGTTTAACCACAACATTCGATTTAAATATGTACTTCCTTGGTGCGCTAAAAATTGCAAGTTTGTCGTCATAGTGTACTGTTCCATCGTACAAAGAGTTTCTTGATATTGGATTTGGATGAACCAGCTTATCGGAGATTAAGTATTTTGTACATTTATTGAAGCTTCCTGATTTTTGGCTCAATTTTGTCCCATTGAAAAGCTACTAGGAAAATTTTAAGTGTATAAATTAAACATTCACAAAGAATATTGTGTTTGAAAAATGTAAAAAGATGTAAAACATATTCTGTCCATTACTCCTCAAGTTTAACGGATTGGTGAAGGTGG
Source organism: Listronotus bonariensis (assembly GCA_014170235.1). Taxonomy (NCBI): domain Eukaryota; kingdom Metazoa; phylum Arthropoda; class Insecta; order Coleoptera; family Curculionidae; genus Listronotus; species Listronotus bonariensis. The sequence continues at coordinate 57,415 of JACEGR010005522.1, forward strand.
ATTGAGTAGCTGGATCCGTCCGTTATAATAGTGATGTTATTTTTCCAAGGCAAACACTTAAAATGAACAAAGCTAAAGTGTTATGTGATAAAAAAAGAACCTAATTGGATCAAAAGGTTTGCAGTAATAAACTTTTTGCTTGCAAGATCCACTAGAAATTTGAAAAATCACAAAATTACTTCAGTCCACTTAGTTTTGGCTAATATGGATAACATGTATTGATGGTGTAGCCAAAACACCCTGTATAAATATAAATTTTCACTTATCAAGTTGGCCCATACAAGGTGTTGGACAAAACACTATTTCTTGGGGTTCACTTTATCTCGAAAGGGAGCTAATTTTGTACTTTCTCACTTATACCTACTGCTTAAATAAACACCCAGTATACCAGTTTATATTCTGAGACCAACTCCCTTTTATTGGTACTTTATCATTTAATAAGTTAATATGCACTGAGAAAATCTCTTTATCGCCTTTGCTAAAATTTTAGCAACCACAGCTAAATTTCTTTTTAGAATAGGCGCCAGCCAAGCTCTTTACAATGATAGAAAAGTGCGCTGTGCTGATCATACTTTGCTATGGCAATAAAGTTACTTTGCATAGAATATCTCTGCGGTCACTATATAGTATTTTTGCTGTGCTTAAAAAGTAACTCTGCTGTACTCACAAAGTGACTTCGATATAACTATAAAATGCTTTGCTGACACAACAAGAAAACCTGCTACGCCAGAAATGTATTTTAATGTCATCCAAATATTGTTTAGCTGTCTCTGTAGAGATCTTTACTGTTATTAGCATTAATTTTACTATGGAAGAAACCTACTTTTTATAGCCAGAAATGTTTCTACTCTTGCAGTAAATAATACTGTATAGAGTAAGAAGGTTTTTCTTGTCCCTAAATATATTTTTGCTATGGGAGGCAATAACTTTCTTGTAGTAAACAAACGTCTTTCCTTTTGCAATAGAGTAAATTATCTAGCGCAGGGAGGTTCTTTCTTAACCTTAAAAATGTTTTTCCTATTGTAGCAATTTTTTGTTCACTTTATATAGGGTGGCCTTTTTAACTGCGCCCACTACTATTATCTCAGAAACTGTCGGTTAGAAAATTGTTTAAATTTGTAATCCACGTAGTGTATAGTTTTTAGAGGCTTATAACTATATGCTTGCAAGTATTGTTTTGTTTCGGATGTAAGGAAAAATCGACCAAAATGTCTTCCTTTAACCCTAGAACAGTATCGATATTTTATTGTACTGTATTGGTATCGATACGTCAATTTTACGTGTTATATTTTTAGACACACTTTTTATTAAAAATCAAACGAAATTAATGTCAAATAAATAAAAATACGTTATGTAACTTTAAACTGAAGTATACTATACAAATATTTTAAACAACTTAATTAACCCTTTTTTATGACAATTAAGAATAATATCAAAAAATTATAGAAGAAATCAAACGAACTTTTTAATAACAATTAAAAACACTTCTCACACACTTTCTTTTGATGTCCCCCGCATATGGGTTTTCTACACTTTAGACAGTAGGTTGTGGTCATACATTTTTTTAAAGATGGACATAAGTGGCAATAAGTTCTGCGACCTTTTTGTGTTCCTGCCAGTTCTCCGTTTTGTTGTGGTTCAGAATGCTCTCCTTCTAACACTCCTTCGATTAAAGATCTTAAACCTCGACTAAACCGTGGGTTTTGTGACAAACGAGACTGTTGCCAAGGTTCTGTCAATCTAAGACTCAATTCCTTCATATACTGATTTCTTTGCACAGGTTTACCACCATGTATTATAACATTATGATTATAAATGACAAATGAATTTATACAGGCCATATTTAGCATATTATAAAAAATACACATTGGCCACCTTTTTGTCTTTCGATTGCAATTCATGTTTTGACACATCTGGTCAAAGGTATCAACAGCACCTTTTGTTGAGTTATATGTTTGAATTATTTCTGGTTTACCGGTTGTCGAATTGATAGTTCCTGTTTCATGCATTGTTGATAGCAGCAGAACATGTTTGTTACTTTTAGCCTTATATGAGACTAGTGTTGTAAAATTTCCGGAAATATATTTTTGGAAATATTTCGGGAAATATTTCCTGAAATATGGGAAATAGGGTAAGTGTACCGGTAATGGCCACCCAAGAGAAATTTTTTAATTTCGATCTCAAAGAAACAAACAATTTTCTTTTTTTTTAATTACTGTGTAAACTACGATTAACACTATAGTGTGTAGATGTAAAGTATTATTATAAAAATTTAAATACTATTAGTGTTTTTTTTTAATAAAGACTAAAAAAAAATGTCAAATGCACCAGTAATGGCCACCAAGGCATTAGTGTTGGCCATCAGATGATCTAGTAATGGCCATTTGTAAATATTTTTTTAAAGAGAAAAAAAGTCAATGCAATTTCAAATAAACTATTTATTTTAAAGTCTGATTTATATAAAATTAGAAAGTTCAGGAATTGAATAAAATCCCCTCTTGTTTTTTAGTTCTGGGGTATTTATAACTTTTTAATGTCATACATAAAGTAATATAGACGATCTTCCTTTTCAGGCCACTTCCAGTCGTTTCCTGCCTTATTCATTGACGACACTTCGGCCCCTTCATGATCTAACTTTGTAACTTTTCCTAAAAAAACACAAACTTTTAAACAAATTATTATGTAAGTTATTAGATCTGACAAGTGCAAAAAGGGGCCTTATATTCGACTTGTACACATGAATTTTAATAATTTTTTAGAGTAAAAAGGACTTATTTTTTACCTGGATACAGCTGATTGTTATACTTGACGATAACAAATTTTCCTTCTTTTAGACCATCTAGATTATTTTCGATGTCGCTAATATCTACATCGTCATCACAGTATGGAATATCCAAGGAACTTTCAGATGAATTGTCAGAATCGCTTACAATCTTTCTTTTTACGCCTTTTCCTGTTATATTTTTTGTGGCCTTGACTTTGACTTTTTCTTTTCTTTATCAGATTCGTAATGTGCTCGGTACTTTTGTGTGGAGACTACAGCTGGAAATATTTTTTTCTTTCGTTTGGGAGGATTTTTCTCAGGCGTTCTCGGAAAAATAAGGCAGTTTTTGAACGGAGAACTTACTATAAATCCTTCTTGTTCTTTGCTTTTATAGAGGGTGATATTTTCAATTTTGTCAGGTGACTCAAAAGTTTGGTCATAGGTGGTGGTATTGGTGGTATTCTGTGTATTGCTGGACTTTAATATCGACGGAGATACCGCAAGCTCTGAAACAGGAGGTACTGGACTCGAGGCTTTCAATGGGTTAAAGTCGTCAGCTTTTGAGGTTGATGGAACGTTCATAATATTTAAAGCTGTAGGAGATAATGAACGGGATTTTCCAGTTAGGTTTATATCATCAATCTTCTCGAAAGAACTTTCCGCAGTAACGTGATCTTTCTTTACTTCTTTTTTTATCTTAAACCACAAATTATACAAAGCTTTGTATTCCAGTAGTCCTTCCCATTCTGAATGCTCTAAATAAAAACTTTTTAAAAAACTTTCTAATATATTTGGTTCAATATACTTTTCTATTTCTTCTAAGACATTTTTTTTTAATTTTGAACTTTCTTCAGAATAGTGCTTTGTGGGATCTATTATTGCCCTACTGGCCACACATTTGGAATAATCAACATTTTCTTTACCAAAAGGAAACAGACCACATTTACGAAACCCGTTGCGTATCGTAGCTTCGCTGGCATATCTTTCAAAAACACTAAAAAGGACTGTTCCAAAGTTATATTTGGTAATTTCTTCTGGAAAGTTTTCAAATTTCCACTGTCGCACCAATGACCTCCAGCCCGTTTTTAGGGGCTTAAATACGGAAACGTCGGCCGGTTGGAGAATATGTGTGGCATTTGGAAATAACGCAATTAATATTATCCCACTTTTCTCACAAAGCTCACTTACTTGTTTTGTTAAGTGAGATCTGTGCCCATCTACAAAGAAAAGCACCGGTCTGGGTATATTTTTCAGCTTTAAATAAGGGAGAAAATGATTACCAATGTACTCAAAAAATACGTCAGAATTCATCCAACCTGTGTCCGATCTGCCGACGGCCCAATTGTTTGGTGAGGACATTATAATATCCTTTGGAATTTTCTTGTACGGATAAATTACCATTGGTGGCACGACACTACCATCTGCTCCAAAGCAAGCCATTACGGTTATTTGCACTTTCTCAGCATTACTTTTCCTTTCATAAAAGTCTTCTTGCATGTTGGAAGGTCCTAACACCAATCCTGATTTGGGATCTAATGCAAACCCGGTCTCATCTGCATTAAATATTCTATTTGGAAATTTAACAATATCTAAGAGACCTTCCTCTCTTAAGTAATTTTCAATTTCAAGAAACCATGTTTCAATATTTTCCCTGGTTACAGCAGCTCTTGATTTGGTAACTGACTCAGCATGCCTTTTCTTAATTTCTGGATGCCTTCTTAAAAATGCATTAAACCATGTTCTTCCAGGTTTTCCATCTTTAAAAAGTGATTCTTTTCCCATTGTTTTTAATATTTTTTGAACAGTTATAAATAAATTTTCTTGGTGGACAGGAAAACCCTTTCTGGCCATACCTAAAATCCACTTTACTAAAAGGTTTTCTTCTTCAACCGAAAGTTGAGTTACTGGGCCCATTTTTCTTTTTGCAACACCTGTTTGTAATCTTCGTCGTAACGTAGATCTTGGAACACGAAATTCTTTAGCAGCGGATTTTTTAGACATGCCCTTATTTTTAACTGCGTCTACTGCCAATGACATGCTTTCTTCGTTCCATTTAAAAAATGGTCTTTTCTTTCCTCCATGGCTATAAAAAAAAATTGTTGTTAGTAAAAGCTTATTTTTTCGATTTCTTTTTTAAGTATAATAGAATTGTGGTTATTCAGCAGAGTACAGGCGTACAATTTTAAAATTTACGTCAAAACAAAGACTTAAAAAAGTTCAATATTTTTTTTTAGTAAAAGCCTTATTAAATGGCCATTACTGAAAAACATTGTTTTGGTAATGGCCATTCCTGGTGACCATTACTAAATTTTGTTTTATTTCTTGTTTCAGTAATGGTCACCCTTGAATTAAATAACAAAAAGTAATTTTTATGCGAAATTTTTACATAACTTATTTAATACTTACCTTTATTAATATTATAAACACCTACAAAAATCAGAAATTGCTAAGAACAACTTTTAATTTTAAAATATCCGAGAGCCTGACCTATCTATGCGCGGTGTTAAAAGTCGACTAATTCATAACGGTTGTGGTTATTACCAGATACACGGCCAAACAGAAGAAAGCAATAAAAATCCTTTTTAAGGTATTGGTTGGAAAAGCCTTTAGGAATATTTTAATACAGAAAGACATACTGCATCAAAACGTTAAATAAAGGTAAATGCCATTTGGGTTTAAAAAGTGGCCATTACTGGAACAGTGGCCATTACTGGTACACTTACCCTATATGGAAATATTGGAAACATAAAAAAACTTCAAAAAATATAAGAAAATATAGTATTTATTCATAAAAAACAAAACAAAACATAGAATGCTTATACCTAAACACAAACAAACCAAAATAATGTCAAACTTCCTCAAAAAAACGAAAAACAAAACGAAACACAGAATACCTTATACTTAAACACAAACAAAGAAAAATAATATTAAATTTATTCAAAAAAAATCTTATTTTTGATGAAGAAGTTGAGCCAGAGGCATATCTTCATCGCTATCATCACACTCAACATCTTCATCGTGCACGTCTATCACCTCAAAATCTTCAATAGATTCCGAAATAAAAATTGACCTATCGCCTTTTTCCATTTTCTTTAGCAAATTTTGATTATGGGATACATAGACTAGTTTGGCAGCTCTATCATTAGTAAGTCTGTTTCTCTTTTTCGAATGAATGTGACTGTAAACGCTAAAACTGCGTTCCGTTGCTGCCGAAGATGCTGGCATCATCAAAATTCGTGCCGCTATTTGTGATAGTAAAGATGAAGAACAAAGTCCTTTCCACCAGGAGACTGGGTTATCAAAGGTACTTTTCCAAATAAAGTTATTTCCAAATAATTTGCCACTCTTACAACGGTAATTTGCTATGTCATCTATTATGTCTTGCTCGTTTATACCGAGCTTATTTTTTGCTATATCAATTATGCACTCTATGGCTAAAAGAATTTGTGTTTCATCAAGTTCAGAACCTTGTGATTTTGGATTAAGTAATTCTGCAGCATAATGTATAGGCTTCATAACAAACTTTTCTCTTTTGTCAAGAAACTCTAGCAATTCAAATTTATCTTTATCATTAAGTGGGGACAATTCAAGGTTGTTTTGAATTACCCTTTTAATATCGCTAAATGCTTTTACAGCAAAGTGAATAGTGCCATAATCTCCTTCTACAACTGTTAGCCATTTGCCAATAGGTTCAAAGATGGTGATTAGGCTGGAAATTTGACCCCAAAATACTTCATCATCTAATATCCACTGTTTAACATTTTTATTAATAATTTGTGTTGCTTCTTGGCTAACCGCAACTACTTGTAAACTGAGTCTAGTACCGTAAAACGGGGTTACTTTGTGCCATATTTCACACTTTTTGTGAATTTTCTGTTAGTTTTTTAAAAGGTAAAAATGTTTATGTTTATTTATATTAAACACGCGTCATGTGTTTACCAAATAAAAATAAATTTGTTTATAAATAGTGGTCAGAACACTAGATAATTAGTAAAATACTTGACACAATTTCACCCCAGTGCAAGGGGTGACTTTGTGACAGCCATGTAAATCAGATGAAAGCACAATTTCGGGCATATGCCTGTTGAAATTGTGTGAAAAAATATTTTTTTTTACTTAAACGTATAAAAGGTGAAATAATTATATTACCAGGATAGCAATAAAGCAAAAAGTGTGTGTCACAAAGTAACCACAAATTATTAAAAGGTCGAAATAAAACTATTAAAAGACGAAACAAAACTCTTTTATTTCTCAGAAACTTAACAAAAATTCATATTCTTTGCAGATTATAATAAAAGAAATTATAGAAATAATAGGGCGAAAAATAGGTTTAAGTATAAGAAAAAAAAGTCAATTAAAATTATCCATTTCTGGAACTCGAAATATTTCTCTGCGAGAAATTTGAGTAGGTTCTTCTATTTTAGGATTTATTATTTCGGACTTCTCATAGAAAAGTTCGTCTTTTCTTGCTGGCCACTTCCAGTGTGCCCCACATTTTTCCATCGCACTTAAATGTATCCCATCATTTTCAACTCTTGTTATTTTGCCCGGAAACATTTGATCTTGGTAACGTACTATAGCATAATTATTAGCTTGTAGTTGAACGTCTTTTGTTTCCATTTGATTTAAGCTTTTATGTCTTCACCGTTAGATATAAGGTCTTGAAAGTCTTCCAGATCGGAGTTGGATGAAACATTACTTTCTCTAAAAGAAATGCTAGTTGAATCTTCGCTACTGTCTGAATTAAATCTTCGTCTTTGTTTTTTTACTGTTTTTTTGTTGCTATTTGTTTTTTGAAGCCCTGAAGTTGATGGCACTGGTTCTATATTGTGTTGTTGCTGTGGATCGTTCAATAAGGATTCTGTTGTATCTTGTTGAAGGCAATCATTATTTATAGATTCAGAGGTAATGTCTGCAACAGTAATGCTTTTTCCAGGCAGCACATTAACCCTTTTTCGTTTCTGACGTTGGCGTGTTGCAATTGTGGCTTCTCGTTTTCGTTGAAGTTGTTCTAGGAAAGATTCACTTAGAGCTTGTTTCACTTCGTCATTTTCTTTATTCATAAGTTCATCTGGTAAGCGGCTTAAAACTTCTGCCCGATTTAATGGATATATCCCACATTTTCTAAAACCATTTGGAAGAACCTCCAAGGCTCTTTCATTCATTTTATCCATAAGCATTTTAAGCAAGAGAGGAAATTGATCTTTTGGCACTGTTCCACATCTAGTTCCATATGCAGTATCTTTCCATTCGTGCAGAATTTTTCGCCAGTTGCCCTTCATAGGCCGAAAGAAAGCCACATCCAAAGGTTGTACTAAATGTGTCGCATTTGGAGGCAATGCAAGAAATGATATATTATGTCTATTACATTGGCGCACAACTTCTACATTCAAATGGGAGCTGAGGTTATCCCCAATTAATATTTTTTTACCCTCCTGTTTTTTAAAATAGGGAGCATCAAATTTATGAACCAATCTTCAAAACATAGGTAGTCAAACCAGCCAGACTTGGTTCTGTTGTAATGCGCATTATCAGGTCCATTTTCTATCCAATTTTGCCACAATTTCTCGGACTTATAGACCACGTAGACAGGAGCAAGTTGACCTGTGGCGTTTCCAGCAATCATAATTGATGTACATGCTTTTGTCGCATTTCGAATCTGCTCTGGGTATTTTGTGCCCCGACGGACAATTACTCTTGTAGCTCCAGGATCGTCAGCAAGATTCGTCTCGTCATAGTTCCAGATGTTAGAAGGGGGCACATTTTCCAGTTCATTTTCAAGGCGGTCAAAAAACCATTAAGAATGTCACGATTCACTGCAGCTCTTGAAACGCTTATATTTCGTGCCACCCTATTTGCAAGCATATCCTTGTTTCTATTAAGAAATGAGGCAACCCACTCATTCCCCGGACAGTTTTGTCGAAAACATTTTACTGTCCTTCCCCTCTTATCAAGGTAGGACTGAACTATAAACCTTAGGTCCTGAGTTGTAACAGGAAAATTATATGTTGAAACTGCAATTATATGGGCAACTAAAGACTGCTCTTCTTCTTTGGTTAAGATGGTTTGGCCACCATGTTGCCCAGAGTGTTTTCCATGGAGTTTATTTAGTAAAGTGTTGCGATGAATTCCGTATCTAAAAAATGTTATTGATTAATAATGGCTATTAATTCTACTTTACAATTAGAAAATACCTTTCAGCCGCTTGTCGTATGCCCAAAGTTTTAGTTCTTATTTGTCTAATGGCCTCTTGCAAACTCTCTTCCGTGTAGTTTTTGTATTGACGACTCCCAGGAGTTCGTTTGTAGTTTCGTGGCATGGCTAGAGTATTAAAAAATGCGTCACAATTTCACCCCGTCTGATTTGGTAAAAGGTCTACGGGGTGAAATTGTGCCAACAATGTGTCACAAAGTCACCACGGGTTTTGTTAATTTTGTATTTAACATGGCGCCATTAAAAAAATCACACCTTTTTATTTAAATAAATGATTATATAGATAGTCAACAAATGTGATTACAAGATTCAGACATAAAGATAACTTCTACTAAAACGAATTACATTGTACAGATGTAATTCTTAGAACAATTTAAAAATATGCCAAAACGTACCTTCACGTGTTTTTGCACTCACTATACACCGACGCTACCGACTGACCAGTGACTACTGGCCGGCGGAAACTCATAATGTGTGGAGCGGGGAAGAATTACGCACACAGCGCTTACGCGGTATTTACCGGAAATATTTTAAATTTTAGGTGGGAAAAACGGCTTGTCACAAAGTCATCCCGATGTCACAAATTCACCCCGTTTTACGGTATTGTATATACTTTTTAAACTGTTCAAAATTGAAGACCAACGAGTTTTTACGGGCAATTGTATGGCACCTGCATTTGGCTCTACATTTTTATTTTCTGTTTGTTTTATCCGCAAAAGTTCATACAAAACTTGTTTATTCTTAATCTCTTTTGCAATATCTGTAACTTTATCAATCAGAGTCGATATAGTATTAATTTTAAGCAGATCATTACATAACAAATTAAGACCATGGGAAAGACAACCATATGGAATAATACCATATTTTTCCTTTAGTTTAATTCCAGCAAGTTGCATATTTTTTGCATTATCTGATACGTATCCTAAGAATTTGTTTGATCCGTATTTTTCAATTATCTTACCCATTTCTTCAGCTATATACTGTGCAGTATGTCTTTGCAACTTAGTTTCAATAGAAGCCTCCAGCAGAGGTGATGGTGTAGTTACTATACAATTTATTATTCCTTGGTTTCGTATATTGCTCCAGCCATCACTCTGAAGACCTAGAATTTCGCTTTCATTGATTGTAGTTTCAACCTTCTCCTTGACTCGATTAAACTCTGCATCCAAATTTGTATTCGAAAGTTTATATCTACTTGGTGGTACAAAGCTTGGACGAATCATCTTGAAAAATTTAACCCATTCTGGGTTCTCAAGGATGGACAATGGACAGTAACTAGCATATATTGCACGAGCTAATTGGTTTTCGATTTTTTCCTGCAAAAAAAAGCATAGGTTTAGTGCAATTTCTAATCCAAATTTATATTTTGTATCGAAAATCTACGCTATACTTACTTGATCTTTTTGGAAATTCGGTCGGCAAACTCAAAAACTCTGCTAGAAGTCGCGGGTTTCATTAAACAAGTCGTAGGCTTAATGGGTTTATTCGAAACATTGCAAGTAGAAGGGAGCGACATTTCAGGATCAATGTCAAAACTGGAACTGCCTATAGAACTAGTACTACAAGTAGCTGTGAAACTTGAGGTTGACTGTTGCGGTGATATTTCTGGCACTGACCGTTCAGATTCAGGAGCATTAATAGTGGAGTTATCACCCAAAATGGTTTCATTTACCAACACACATTCGTTTTCATCGTCGCTTGATGACGCATTTTTGTCCTCGCCAGATTGCATAAATTTTCTTTTAATTTGCTTAGGAGTATTTTTACAAACTTTACTTAAGTGAGTTTTCATCCTGGACGCATTTTTAAAAAGGTTTTACTGCAATACATGCACTGGTAAATATTATTACCTTTAGAAATGCAATACTTCCAAACAATGTCTTTTGTTTTCCCCATTTTTAAGCTCACTTAAGGTCCACACTATAATAAAAATAAAAAATAAGCGTCTAAATCTTACTAACATACTTTACCTTTACGTACATTTATACTCTATACACTACACTGTATAAAATAATATCTTCTAGTATCGTACTGGAACACTTGCTTCTTGCTGTATGTTGCATAAACTAATCAACAAACGAAAACGAAGTAAGAAGTATAATATAATACAATATTTATGTCGCCCAGAATTCCCCGACGATCGCGGGACTTCCCAGGCGGCATCGGCAGCGGCGCCAGCCATACAAATTCGACTGTTGCGTGTTGCCGGTTGTGGTGAATCGTCGAGTCAAGTCAAGAAAGATCGGCGCTCGATATATTTTCAAAACTAATGAATCTTTCATATTTGAAAATTCTTCTATTGTGAGTTTATGGCTTAATAAACATCAAATTGGAATTGTTTATGACAAAAATTTAATATTTTATTAAATATTTTCAATGTTTCCAATATTTCCAATATTTCCAAAGTACGTTCAGAAATTTCCAATGTTTCCGTTTCCATGGGAATATTTCCAACGGAAATATTTCCATTTACAACACTATATGAGACCATCGTTGCCTTTTCGTTGTATGCAAACATTGAAGTGAGTATTTTTCTATCTTTAGTATTTTCTATAAGTTCTGCTGGTATTTCTCTCTTATTTTTTCGTAAGGTATCTACAAGAGTCAGTTTGTATTGATCTGTTAGTATAATTTTTCAGCCAGAGGTATACTGGTGAACCAGTTATCCATCGTTATATTTCTATTTGATCCATGGATGGTTTTTGTCAATGTTTCTACAAAATATTCAGCTAATGGAAGTCCGTTAGTTTGCGGTTGACTTTCCGATACCGTAGAACGGGGCTATTAGAGAATTTTTTTTAAGGTTTTTTAACGATATCTTTAAAACAAAAGCAAACCTGGCCAATTTTTTAGTGACATTGGAGAGACCTGCGATAGGGGCATTTACTATCTACATTGGATTAAGGGCTCCCTCTTCTGGGAGCCCTAAAAAATTTTTTATGGTCTTCCCAAATTGCCCCATAGGGTGGGGCTATTTGAGAACATGGCTTAAAATTGCATAAATCGTAGTTTATCCACTAAAGGGGCTACTTGGAAAACAAAAACACATTTTTAAAAAATTAGAAAACATGTTTAAATAAGAAAAATATTCTTTAAGGAAATACAAAGCATTTTTTGCAACATTGCAAATCACTTTAGAACTAGTAAGTATAAAAACATAAACAAGGTAACTTAAAAATGTTTAAATCATTAACAACAAATAAAAAATAACTCTGCCTTAAATATTATAAAGGTTTCTTAAAGGTTACAGTTTACAAACCTACCCGTATTTAACTATTCACTTTACGTTTAGTTTTGAAAGATTATTCGAAAAGCTAAAAAATTGCCGGGTTCCTGAACCTTCAATTTTAGGGGGCTAAGTATCATAACAATCATTTCGATTGTTATCTCGTCCTCGTCTAACTTAGGAGGAGACAAAAATCTTTCCGTTTTTGAGGATTTTTTTAAAAATGATATTTTGAAAATCCGTTCCCCGTTTAGCATGTTTACAGATTTTATCTGACCTACATAGCATTGGCTTAGAATTGTGTCTGTATATCGAACAACCACCCAATCATTCACCTTAAGATTGCTAAGGTGAATAAGAGGAAGGTCATCATCGTCAGTGATTTCTTGCAGATCTTCTTCATTAAGTTCTTCTGGTTGGTTTTCTTCATCATGCTTTTCCAAGTGAAAATAGTCTTCATCGTCACTTTTTTCTAGCTGATCTTCATCATGTGATGATTCGGATGGACTAATTTCAGGATAACTAAAAGGATCGTTCCTACTAGTAGACGCAGACGGGTACAAATCGGATGTAGAAACACTTTTTCCGGCTTCTACAGCAATCTTTTTTCGACGCGGTGCTTTATGCTGCTCAGAATTACCCATACGCATTTCTTTTAAAACGTCCAAAACTGATTCTGAAACGCTCGAATCTAAATTATTAGAAGCTGTACCTGTGGCGGACGATGCAGGTAATCGTTCTTTTGGTCGTGAAGGATTTAAAGGGTGCAATCCAGTTTTGGCAAAACCGGATATTAAATTTTGGCTTCCTTTACCATTCTCTTTAATCTTGTCATGAAGCTGTACAAGCAATCTAGGGAAAACATCTTTTGAGAGTGTAGTCATTTTCCGCCCTTGACCTTTCTTCCACGTGGTTAGAATCTCGCGCCAATATTTCTTGAGTGGGGCATAAAATGCGACGTCCAATGGCTGCATGACGTGTGTCGCATTGCTTGGCAAGCAAATAAATGCAATATCCATTTCCTCGCATGTTTTAAGGACATCTTCGGAAAAGTGAGAAGATAAGTTGTCTCCGATGAGAGCCTAAAATGAAAATTAAATGTCGGTAAAGATACTTAAACCTCTCAGTTATACCTACTAACCTTTTTTCCAGGTTTGTTTCTAAAAAATGGGACCACCACCGTAAAAAACCAATCTCGGAAACACATGGAATCGAACCACCCGCTTTTGGATCGATTATATCTCGCATCTATAGGGCCTCCCTCAGTCCATGAGTTCCAAAGATGCTCACCTTTATAGACTACATAAACTGGTAATATATCACCATTAGCAGTACCAGCATACATTAAGCTTATGGCGGTTTTGGTCGAATTTATCACCCTTTCGGGGTACCTTGATCCTCTTTTAAAAATATATTTTTTAGTGCCTGGATTGTCAGTAAGGTTTGTTTCGTCATAATTTATCATTAGACTAGGATCTACCGCTAATAAAATTTCTCTGGCATTATCGAAAAACTTATCGATCACTTCTGGCGAAAGTGAAGCTCTTTTTGTTGAAATATTTGATGATATACGGTTCGATATAAACTTTTGATGTCGCTTCAGAAAAGCTAAAGCCCAGTCTCTTCCAGGTAAATTATTCTTTAAACGAGTCTCTTGTACACCTTTTTTATCCAAGTAATTTTTTGCAAAAAGTCTTAGGTCCCATAAGTCAAAGGGAAATCCCCATGTTGCCACAATATTTAGATATTTGACAAATTGTTCCTCTTCTTCCGTAGAAAATATTGCAGGTCTTCCGGGTTTTTCGAAAACATTACCTCCTCTAGCACGTCAGTAGTGTATTGGGTTACCCTAGCCTGGGAACTTTTAGGGACCGTGGGAAAATTGCGGTGCGGGGGCGTGGCGCGTGCGAGGCTATTAAGCGAGGCTATTAAGTGTGGGAACGGACCGTGGGAAATTACGTTAGGAATCTTGAGCTATTAAGTGATAGGCTATTAAGTGAGGCTATTAAGCGAGGCTATTAAGTGTGTGGGAACTGAGCTATTAAGCGAGGCTCTATTAAGCGTGGGAACTGAGCTATTAAGCGAGGCTATTAGGCGAGGCTATTAAGTGTGGGGAACTGACCGTGGGGAAATTACGTTAGGAATCTTGAGCTATTAAGTGAGGCTATTAAGCGAGGCTATTAAAATGGTCTTAATAGTGTGTGTGGGAACTGAGCTATTAACCGTGGGAACGTCTAGGAATCTTGCGGCGTGGTCAAGGCGAAGAATTAAAGGCGCTAGCTACCACTGGCGTTAGCTACCTTTGGGAGCTTAGCCAATAGAAGTATGAAATATGGACGT